>JAYJMG010116233.1:0-10345 GCA_036873935.1 Stomotoca atra
ATTTCTGAATTACAGGCCTTTCATGACAAATCGTCCTAGCCGGAAACAGGCTAAACGGCCCCATTGTCTCAAAAATTGCGTGAACGGTTGTAGAAAGGAAAAATCTTCCAGGTTTACAATGTAGTATAAAAGGGTGGTCATGAATAGCTGTAGATTTTTTTCCAGTAGGAGCGGACACACTCATATGTTCCAAGGTTCTATTTTCAAGTGTCGCTATTGTGTTAGTTAGACTGGGTGTGATTTTGTCGAAAGTTTCAAATCTGAACTTTCGGGTCCATAGCCCCAGATCTAGGTAAATTTTGAAAAATGCTCTACAGATATAGAATCACCACTCTCGAATTGTTCTATGTGCAAATTTTCAAGAAAAACGGAACATTTTTAAACTTTAGTTCTTTTGGGGCCTATTTATAGGGTCATCAATAGGTGTGAACACACAATTTTACTTCATTGTCAAAGTTCTATCGAACTGATGCCACCTGCCATGTTTGATGGCTTAACAATGCTCTGTTAAAGAGTTAATAAGGGTCAACTCCCAGTAAATCACCCAAATTGTGACGTCATTAACGGACGTGGCCTCAAAATTTTACATAATTGTCTAAGTTCCTTTGGAGCTTTACTGAGGTTTAACACCCAGTACCAAATTTAACCAAATTGTGACATTATCAATGGACGTGGTCCAAAATTTTGTACTAAAGCCAAAGCCTTGAATTAAGGATGACACCTGTCAAATTTCAGCCCATAACGATGCTTCGTTAATAACTTTTTCGCGGGACTGATAAATTTGGTATTGGGAGTTTATCCTTCACATCTTTTCAACGAGACATCGTAAAGCCACCAAATTTGGCAGGTGGCATCAGTTCCAGAATTCCATTGACAATATGAAGTAAAAGTATGGGACCACACTTATTGGCACGTCATAAATACGCGCAAATAGGCCCAAATAAGCCCAAAATGTGAAAATACTCCGTTTTTCTTGAGAATGTACACAATTAACAATTCGACGGTGCTAATTTCAAATCCGGCGGTGGTTCTACGAAGTTTGGCCGAGACGCCACAGATCAGAGAAATTTTAAGTCACGAGTGGTTCCGAAAGGGACGCGTATATGATCACATTACTCTTATGTTACTTCATGCACAATTTTAATCTCACATAAATGAGAGACTTATGATCAGAAAAGAACAAAACGTTTGACGCAAGGTAAAACAAAGTGATTTCAAGTATTCAGAAATTCTTTTTATCTTGTTATCGACTTGCAACATTTTTTTTACAAAAAAACATGATATTTACAAATTAATTTAAGTGATAAAAAAGAATGGAGTCTAAAAATTGACTAAATCTTAATGTACAAGCGTGATACTGCAAAGGCGTGTAACACTTCATTGGCGATGTCAATACCCCCTGGAATTAAAGGAAATAGAATAAAGTGAAAGAAATATCACAGCGTGTAGAGCTAAAGTGAGTACAACACAATTTAAATTTGTTCACAATAACCCCCGGAAAGTCAATTTCGTTGGTACATTACACATTGAAAAATGTAGGACGTCACTATAAGGAAGTGTTAACACGTCAACTATAACTTATTTTTGAATTATGTTACTTACTTTTGATGACATAAACGACAGTAACATTAACTGATTCTAAAGTTCATAACCATTTTCATGCTACTGTTGACACATGGGCTAGAAAACATTCATCATGAACAAGTTTATCGCAGCCAAATCACATAACTGGTACTACAATAAAAATAGAACTGTTTTAAGATGCTCTTAAAAGCATTTTGATGGATGTATTTTTAAAACCAAAACATTTTGCCTTACTTTGAGAAAAAAGGATAATATAAGGAGAATGTAAGTGGAACGTAACCTTATCGCGATGACAGTCTGGTGTTGTTGGTAAACTACCTTCTTTATTGATCCTTTTTTGCACCAATCCTTCATTTTTGTGACACGGCGTTAAAGAAGGCCGTTGATGAAGGTTTGTTAAGGAGAATTTGTCTGCTAATATAGAAAGATTAGTGCGGAAAGGACCAATAATTTAGCAGCCAAAATTTCATCTGATACCTTTAATTGTTCTAGCTGAAAGTATCACATAAAAAGGACCAATTTAACATTGAAATATACAACCTGCTACTATATGCTAGTTCCAATTCAGCGATGTCACAGTCACAGCCCTTTAATTGCTCCTGAAATATTTGTTATTATAGTTGGGTGGACATTTCCCACCAGTTAATGTGAAATGTAACTGTTACTTTCTCTAGTGAGAAAAAAATATCATCCTTTTAAAAATGCTTCTGTATTAGCTTTAAAATTGCTATGCGGGCTTTCTGTTCTTTTCACCGTTTGCTTGAATATCTTTTTACTTCAAATCTTTCAAGGCTTCTCAGCATTTTATACGATTAGCTCATCATTTATCATCTGTCGCGTACTGTTTATCAAAATCGTTCATTTTAATCTCCCGATTTTCACCAAAAACTGATAAATCAAAGACATAAAAGGAGCATCATGTATAAGTTCGACATTGGGTGGGCTAGGTGAAAATTAAGACAATGCTTTCTACAGTAGTAGCTACTTCTCGTCACAATCTAGGAAATCACCTACGATGACCAAACGTTTTCACAATTCGAGGATCTTTGTTTACACCTTCGTTGAAGTTTTTACTAGTGGTTCATTTTGATCCAAGTCATCTATGCCATTTCCTATCGATTTGTTTCTGTAGAGTTCAGGACTGCGTAGCTCTACCTCTTGTGGTACAGTAAAACTGCTTTTCTTCTTTTTCAACACGATTACAATGATACACGTGCACGCAAGGAAACAAGTCAATAATATACCGACAGTAGCGATTATTAAGTCGCGTAGTTTTATCTTAATACCATCTTTATTTTCCTTAAAACTTGCATGAACTTGTGGTTTGTTAACTACAGGTTGTGTTTCTACGTGATTTCCTCCGGTTGGTACGGATCTGGTTTTTGTCTTGGGGTATTTTGTCATCGGTTTGCTGCTAGTAGATTTAGAAGTTTCTTTCGAAGACGAAGTTCTAATAGAGGAAGCTGTACTTTGTGTTGTTCTTTGAGATGTAGTTATGACTGTGGTATACGCTGTTGCTAAAATAAAAATGAATAGAAAAATATTCAATCATAACTCAGTCTTTTAAACAGGTCATATTTTCACGAATTTTTCTTCCTTGGCCATTGCTAATCGGGCCAGGTGACACGGCTTTCATCGTGGTGTTCTTCTTTCTCCTTTTTTATGTTAGCGGCAACGTTGGTTAGACGAAAATTTTCTTAGGAATGGGGTCATGCAAAAAAAAAATTATTTCAGCAAAAAATGGAGTGTCTATGCCTACCAAACCAATCTCCCAAGGCCCCTCAATTTGACCGGCCCAGATATTATAATTGTTACTTCAAGCATGCTAAACAAAGGTTCTATCATTGAAAACTCGTTTGTTACAACTCAGTCATTTGTTTAAGTAATCAGTTACAGTAGAATTAAAGCTCACTTGGACAATCAACAGGTTCACAGATCTGATATGCCGCTCTCTTCAGTTGTTCACAACCATTGCAGCCGGCTATGAATTTAGGCAAGCGATGCTGTATTCTAAACGTGCAGCTACACTCTGACCACTCATCCCAGATGATACCACTTGGTGCGCAATGCTTGAATTCAGACCCCAGTCCTTTACACCCAGTCAAGCGGCTGCATTTACGAGTTCTTATTTGCTGGTAGATTTGCGGCTTGGTTTGTGTACATCCTGCCCAATCGGACCAACCACTCCAGTGAAGAAAACAGGGCTCTAAACGATTGTAAAAAAGTGTCAAAACAGTTGCTTGCGTTATCAACGTACACGAATTAATTTGTTTCCGCGTTAGTTTCGGCAGTCCACCATGACTCACTTTTTGAACAACGCACCTCACAATAAGAGAAATCAACCTATCAATCGAGACTGCAACAAACAGAGTTAAAACTTAAGTAATATTGTCACCTGGTTTCTTTGCGCAGGATTTACACTGGAAGGAATGACCACTACAATTTCTTCCACCATTTTGTGGGAGAGGTGACCCGCACACTCTTTGTCTTGCCATTGTTGCGTTACCACACAAACCTTGGCCACACCCAGACCAAGGTAACCACGTCGACCATTTCCCATCAATTGGACCTTCTTTCAACCAGGTAGAATAGTCTTTCACGTCATTAGCTGATAATGAAAATAGATTTAAACCGTTTAATACAGACTTTGTTCAAAAACATTTATGCATTAATAAATTGGAAAGACAAACGAGCCATTCTTTTGCAGTCATCAGAGTAGCAAAAAAGTTAATTTAGAATGCTAAGTTACTTTTCATTTACATACCAGTGCAATTGACAACTTGCATTGACTGTCTTTCATCGCATAATCGTTTGTCGCAAATTTGACACTTTCGTTGGCGGCAGTGGCAATATTTTTTGGAGGATTCTTGTTTGCATGGTTTCCATGGAGACCAAGCATCCCAATGTTCTAAAAAGAGATGGGGTGAGAAGGTACGATGATCTGTCATCTTTGTTATGATTTGTCATAAAGATATCTTTAGTGGAATGGTAATTTTAAATCTTCAGTTATTCGTTCAAAAAAGGCGGCAGAAGTTCGTAGTACATACCTCTATTTTTAGGGCATTTTGAAAGGTCTTGCACAATGTTTGGTGACGTATCTGGCATATTACTGGTAACTGTAGAAACGCAAGCATTGTTAATTGTGCTCCAAGCACAAAACGGACTGTGTTGGCTCACACATTCACTGAAATAAAGCACATTGACCAATATAAAATGAGCAAATAGGAATTTTTATAATAAAGTAAACAACTTCATTTTTTTGGATATGATGTAAAACAAGATATTTCATTTCCAATCATGGTCAAAAATAGAGACTAATGTAAAATCGAAGAATTGCAAACTGCAAGTAATTTGAAGTCTTATTGCTACAAAAAAGTCAAAGTTTAACTTTTTAGTTTACTAATCAATGGGCTGAGGACATCGAAGATTGCGCAAATAGCGCATCAAACATTCTCAGTTAGATCATAAGAGAAGTTCTATCTTGTCCTCTACATCAGTCTTAAACAAACAGTCAAGAGTACGGAAGGGTGATTTAACACCCAGTTCACGGGATCCAATTTGAAATAAATGAAGAATTAGAAATATTCAGCAAAGAAAATTACCTCTCGGTTTTTAGTTTGTTGCAGTTACCAACATTAAGACTGATAAGTTTTTCATCGGAGCTAATATACAACACTCTCTAAAATTGAACATTGTTAAATAAATAGCAGTTACATACATCTTTCAAACCATATTTACCACAGTAGTGCAATTACTATTACCAAAATTTTTCGAGGGAATGAAAAGACCAAAGCATTCTTTCATGTTTAAGGCAGATCAGAGTGCCTGTTAATTCATTAACCGTGACTGTAACAACAGAATGGAAGCTATCAACACTTTCGTTGCCATAAGGATTAGAGCAAGAAATTTCTTTACGTCTCCTTACCTTTTCTTTGTTTAAAAGAATCTTTTTCACCGATCCAACATCGGTTTTCACTTCTTGAAATATACAAACTGTTGAGGTATTCGACAGTTGATAAAGAATATAAACGCTGCCACTTTCTAAAAATACAAATCAAACCTTTGAAAGATGGGAAGCGTGAAAATGTTTTCTTTTTTTATTAAGACGCACAAACTGAAGCTTGGGACCGTAAGAGAAATTGGACCATCGTATTAGATACGACTATGGAAGTTTTTACCTTCTAACCAATTTCACCAAAAAATGTCAACTTTTAATTTTTGACGATGCAATAAGAGGGCTCATGAAGTACATATTATACAACTTGTGAATTAGTCCAGTTTGTCAACGTACCTGTCCCAATGTAAAACACTGTGATGTCTATTTGATTTTGACCCGCAGTTTTAAGTACTTCAGTAGTAATTCGGCTAAACCTACGAAGACAAACAGTTTAGACATTAGTCACACATGCACTATTTTAACTGAAAGTCAAGCACTGCAACCGAGGGGAACAATAGTTTACTTTTTGGGCCAATATGAGTCATTGCACTAACCCATCTCATATTGCCAGAACATTAAAAATAGATCAGAAAATTTATTCGGATTAGTTACCTTGTTGCAGATATCATAAAGTGAAATTTTTCTGTTCTTGATTTTACTGACTTGGCCATCAATTTATGTCTTAATGCCAGAGTGACTGATTTATGATTTAGAGAATTGGTTGGCTCTTTGCCGGCTGGTGTCTTCCTTGGATTTGTTGATACCATGGACCGATTAACTTTGCACTAAAAAAGAACAGCTATAAATAAATGATTTATTTACATACTGCTGCTGCAACAACCATTAATGTGTGTCTCCGATAAGTGGTAGAGGAAATTTTTTGTGAGGAAAATCCTCGAGTAACCAAAAAATCATTAGTAGCTCTTATAACATATTATCTTGTTTTTAGAAAGTGGCAGTTCTCTTGCGATGTGTGATTAAGCAAGGGACATTTTGTTACAACAGTTTAAATGGCATAACTCCTGAAACAATGGAATCACGTCAGAGGTTTGAGTAGAGCAAAGCAAAGCAAATGAAATATATTCATCCAAGGTAAATAACACCTGTTGTATGGTAAATCTTTGAGTCCACGTTCGATAAAGTAATGAATAAACCTTACGGCTAAGATACTTACACCATTCAAAAATCCACCATTTGATAAAATTTTAAATTCACCGCTAGATGCATCTTGGCTGACGAAATGACTATCGATACTTGCTTCAACATCTTTCAGCGCATACGTGCAGATAGCAGATGCCAAGCGATCGTATCTAGATCGCAACATGGTGATTGAATTACTTTATAGACCGTTTTATACCGATCCTTAACGGCGTTGACTTTCGTGACAAGATTCATTTTTAAGTGTTTAACTTTCAAAATAACGAAATACATCGGAATAAAAGGATGGTGTGAATGTGTAGAATAAGTTAACGCGGCTACCCGCAAAAAAGTGAGAGTTGGTTAACCCTATTAGCCATGGGGGGCATAAAGTGCCCGCGCCAGTTTTGATCGCTAATAACTTTTTGTGTATTGCATTTTAGGCTCTGAAACTTTGTCACTTTTCATTACGTCCTATATGCCATATTTATACCAATTTTTATGAAAATTGGGGCATGGGAACTAGTATTTTTTGAAAAAAAATTATGTAGGCTCAAAAATTATTGGCATGCAAAGTTTCGTCCCTTGAGCACCACCCATTCAAAAGTTATGGGCCGAGGGCACTTTATGCCCCCCCCCATGGTTTTGAACGTTAAAAAAGCCCATAGCTAATAGGGTTAAGGCAACTATATGGATAAATGATTGGTGTTGTACTTTGGAAACTGGAGCTCAAACTTATTTTAAAGAAAGCAATTCTGCAAGGAAACATGATTTTTACCTGGACAAGGAAAAAGCAGCGTAAAATAGTTCTTCCTTCTCATTGTAAGTAACATCAGCTAAAAAAACATAAACAAAAGCGCATATCAAGAAACCTCATACGAAGCTGATAACGGGACAGACGAGACGAGAAGCGCCGAAAAATCAGCATTGCATAAACCGAATAAATTTAAAAATTAAAAAGGAAAATTAAAAATGATTTACCCAGACAAATTAAGAGAACAGGAGAAGATGAATAGCTTACCGAGATATTTGAAATCAAATTTTTCTTTGTCTTGAATGAGACAATTTAACCTTGCTTTACGCAATGTTGTCCACATATTTTCTGCTAGATAATCAGGACCGCCGTTATCGGTTTGACATAACCTCGCGACCGTCGGTGTTCTGACGTTGTCATTTTCGATTGCATTTTCCATAAAAAATAAATAAACACTGTCTTTTACGTAAATACTTGATATAAAATTCGGTGAAATTAAGTCTCTTTTCCCTCCAGCTATGCTGGTTGTCCGAGTAGCCGAAAATATTTTCGGTTTTTCTGTAAGATATCTACCAATGATTTCGGATTTATCGGATGTGCCAGTGGCAGCTATGATTTCTCCTAAATTCGTTAAAGATCCGACCATCGGAAAATCGGGACTTGTTGTTGCACACACATCAAAACTTTGTTTTTCAACAATAAGACTAAAATTTGTTAGGTTTATAATTTTATGTTTAGGAGCCATAGAGTTTGTACCACACATGACTAATTGATTTTTATAAATTTGTAAAAATTGGATATAATTTCCACATAGATATCTCATATTTGATGATAGTTTTAAACACGATTCATATTTTGATTGCGTTGAATTCCATGGAAGCATGTCCAAAGTTTCCAATGAAGTGTCATTTAGAAAGAAGATATGGTCCCTAAAAAAAGCAATGTAAAATTCATAATATTTACTTGTATTTGCACACATATTTTTTTATTTCCAATTTTTTTTATCTCAGAATGCTGAGCTAAATGAGGCTTTGAAAATACAGGTAAAAAATCCACAGAAAAAGCAAAGTTTTCAAAAACAATATGATAGATATTTTGGTTCAAACTACACGTACAGAACTTATGGTGAAGTAAGAGAAGCGCAAGCAATGAAACATAAGAACGATCACCATGTTTTCCCAAAATATCCATCTTTAAAAAGTAATTCATTGGCACATTTCATTGTTCAAAATGAAAAACTCACGAGCTCTTACATCTTCATTTCATTTAGATACAAAGGATAATAAAAGCATACCAAAGCCATAAAGGTTACAAGTGTTATGAAATTTAGTAGCATTTTTACTCACCGAGCTCCCACAATTATTCTATTCCGTTTTACATCGTTTATAATCGTTCTAAAATGGCTGATATTTGGGCTGACTGGTTTAAACGTCCGTCGCTGAAGCACTGCGAAAGAAAAGCAAGAAGAAAGTATAATACGAGCAAAAATATAGGAACCACTTTTCCAAAACATATGTCAAAGTTGTTTTCACTTTTGCGTATTAACTCTCAAGGAGTACTCAAGATGAAGGCAATTCTCAAGTTTTTTTATACAATATTTCATCAAAGCAGCTAAAGCATCAAAACTACCTCAGTTTTGTCCGTAATAGAAACTGAGAAACCAAAGAATATAGGTCCCAAATGCTTTTTTGACTCACTCAAAGACTGGCGGGGAAGGGGTTTGGGGGATATAATGGCCCCAACCAAAAAAACTTTGGAATACATTGATAGCTTTGACTTGAAACTCAACCCATTATAAAAACAAGTTTTGATGAAAAAATATTTTATATAGCTGACGTCAGCAGATTTTTGATGACGTTATTATACAATTTCTGCTTTTCGAAATTTGTGGAAATATCTTTCAAAATCTTTTCCAGTGTGAATTAAATTCGATTTTACAATTTTACAACATGTATAAAGACAGGTTTTTCAAAATTCAGAAAGAAACATGTTAAAAGTTGATATATAAGACTGCACGAAAATTCAAAATTTGAAAATGAGGATAACCGTGGAACAAAAAAACGCAACTATACTTGTTTCTTCGGAAGCAGCTTTATATGAAAGGCTTGCATCATTTCTTTTAGAAATGAGAGATTACAATCACAATCAAATTAATTAGTCTGAATAAAGTACTTATCATGTGTAAACTAACTTGCATTAAATGTTTAGTACAACGGGAAAGTAATTAAGGATTAATTTTCGGATTAACTGCCTTATTAAGAAAAATCAACAAAATCACTACCATCAACAAAATTTTATGGTAGAAAGTGAGATTACTCTGTGAACCCAAGTTAATAAACTTCCACTTTCGTTCCTTATTTCCTGGCGCTGCAATACAGACTAACGCAGACGAGTCAAAGAAAAAACACTTTGTAACGCTAAAGTTTAAATCCTCCATTAATGCAGCCAATACCCCCGGAAATTAAAGAAAATTAAAGAAAATATGCCTTACTATAATGAAACTAGCAAGGGTGTTCAAATATGTAGATTTAACTCGATATCTCTTATTTGTTGGTACATAGGCAAATTGCATAAACTGAATGGTCACTAGGTGTAATGAAAACGCCATCCTTTAAAACTCTTCCTGAAGTCAACTACCAAATAAATTGTAGAAATTTCACTTCAATTTATTTCTCCAGAATTCTTTATTTGAAGCAGATAGCGCAGAGTTTCTACTCGTTTTAAAGTTCTTGCAAACACCAACTATAAAATCCGTATTTAGTATTTGGTCCTGAACAACCCATGACAAAAAAGTTGTAAAGAAAAAGGACAATGATTTTTTAAGAATGTCTCATTAACAACATTTGGATGTTCTAAATGTCTTCTAACTTATTCACAGTCGAAGTTTCAAACAGGGAAAAAGAAGAACTCTCACCTTCGTAGGTTCTTTCATT
>JAYJMG010116342.1:0-24459 GCA_036873935.1 Stomotoca atra
CTGTTTAACGTTTCAACTGAGAGTCTCTTTCCTCTCATGGGTGAATCTTCGAGCTTCTTCAGAATCAAATACGGTACCATTCCTTCATTATCTTGCTCTAAGCCATCCAAAATTCGCACTCGCCAGCTCTTGCTTCCAGGTGGTCGACTCAAGACCTCGACATTCTGTCCTTTACTGAAGGATAATTCGTTCGCCCCCTTGACTGTGTAATCTTCGGTGACAAAGTATGAATCTTTGGTGTAAGTTGTATCCAATGATGTCTGAGAACGAAAAGAAATAATAACATGTAACAAAAGATTAGTTAAAAATAGTAGTTAAAAAAACAGTAACAGCAGTAGAGTGAATGCATAAAGCAAACGTCATTGACAAGAAAAAAATTCACAGTTAATTAAGAGCTGCGAGGGTTGGGTCATGTTTCTTCATGATTAAATTTTATAAGAGAAACAATATAGCAATTAGTAATTAGTAATTATCCGCGAATTTTGAGACAGGTTGGGTTTCAATTTTTTCTTTCTTTCTGACAGTTACGTTTAACAGTACAACTGTGTCTTCAATTAATACGACAGTTCGGAATTGTTTGTATGAAACACATGCATCCTTCTCTATTCGTAATCGTTGATTTGATTATAAATGAAAGTTTCGAGATAAGCATCAAACGAAATATTTTGACGTGATAATATCTTTATCGTGGAGTGTAGAGCAATACATAGAAAAAAGACTTCAAAGACTTTTATATTGGGTTTGTTATGTCTTTTTCGTACCAACATACAAATCAAAATAAATTATTTGGCCTTAGAATATCATGAAAGCTTGTCGCAATATACACCACCTACGACTAAGAAGCCGATTTCGCGTGAAAAAGATGTTAGATGAAACAGATGCAACCTAAATTTCACACAGAAAAACATGAGACGTCGAGCAATGGCGTAATGAAGCGAAAAGACTTAAAACAAATGATAGTCTAGCGCAAAGTGAAATTTACTTCGTATACCTTCAATACCTCATCAGCAGATATGATTGACATCGCGAATTTAAAATAATAAGTTTAAGAAAGAAATTCTAAGCTCAACAATTCTAAAAACAGGATAGTTTATCCGGCGGACGAAAAGATCACTCGTAGATTCCTCCTAAAAATTCTAATAATTAAGAATCAGAGATAATAATAATAAATCGTCAAATACGAAATTTTAAGGTGTTTACACCGATCAAAAAAGATTTTTTTGAACATATTGTCCTACACTAAAATCGTCAAGACCGAAAGTCCTTCAAGCCAGATTTTCAAAAAGAAGTTCAATATGTGTAAGTGAGAGAACTCACCATGTATAATAGGAGTATATAATAGAAGTTCAATATGTTGAAAGAATAATAACGACTACGTAATGTAAGCAATCATGGGTACACAGACTGATTTAGAGAACAGCTCCAGGAAGGAAGGAAAAAAAGTGATTTTCTTCGTTCTTTCAGGTGGCGATGTTACATCACCTTCTTTAAAGACTTGCACTGAATGAAACCACTGAATTTTATTACCTGTTTCTTCTTTCTTGCTGATGAACGACAAATCCTTGAAAAGGGAAGGGAGTAACACTTGACTAAACTGCATTGAGTGGTGTCCAAGCCCGAGTAATACATGGTGGGGCAACTGTACAGTAACCTCAGTGATTAATCAAGTCATTCAGAATTCTTAAGCGCAACCATTCACACCTTCACGACAAACCACAACCTGCTACCAACAGTACAAAGTATAACAAGTTCACTACATGTTCAATCACATCAACGATTTGATTTATCAGGGATACTATAAGAATGGTTTCTACATGCAACACTCTTATCAACAATGAGGTTTATGCGAAGCTTACAAAGAATGTAAGTACCAGGCGGAACATTTCCCACGTTCACGTTTTGCAATTTTGAAAGAATGTGATGATGTCATGTAATGCCAAAGAAACACTCAAAGAATTGACTTCGTTTGTTAAAAGGATATAAAGATAATTATCAGATTATAAGCATCAAGGCGAATGACATGTACATTACATCATGGACAGCAATTATTCAATTTACACGAAGTAGAAACAAAAGATTCCGAAACGACAGGAGTACAGATAACACGGAACTGTAAACAAACATATGCTCGCGTGTTGCACGAATCTTTCACCAATCCACTATGTATGTGATGGATAAGACAAAAATAAACACACAAAGAAACAACAAGGAAAGACAATTTCTTTGAACTTTGAAAACTGAAAGTTGAGACGACGATGTAAGGAAGTCAAAGTTGATGGCGGTAGAAAGCTGATAGGAACATAGAAAAGGCTGCAGCTGAGCTTAAGAGCTATTCAAACTTTCGACCTGAAAGAAAACCAGGAAAAGCTGAAAGCCATAAATGAAGGTCAATTAGGTTAGGGAAGAAAGTTCATCTGAACATAGACTTTATTTGAATTTTTCAAAGAAAGAACATTCGCTGCAGTTCGAAAAATCTACTCACCCTACTGCAGACTGTAGCAGTGTCCAAATCAACAGATTGACGATCAGCTGTCATCAAACTCGACCTACGAAAGTAATTCAAATATTTCATAAAATGTGGTGACCATTACGAGCAGTTATCCTTCCTATCCACCCCATCCCCTGGTCCTATGTCTAGCTGAAATTCTGTTACAGATTTTGGCCGAAAAATACTTTGAATTAATCGAAACAGAGGGACAGAAAAAAAAAATTTGGGGTCAATGGCAACAAACAATTTTAATATTTACAGACATATAAAATGAAAGTTAAAGTTAAGCTTGTTACAAAGTGAAACATTTTAACAAGATGTTGTAATCAAATTGGGAGATTAATGCAATCCAAAACACACCACGAAGTTAAGATCAAAATAACTAACATAGCAGGAAATTCGGAACAGAGAAAACGAACTGAGAAATTTTTCGAAATACTTCAGGATTAAATCAGGTCCAAGTTCCAACATGACAGATGGTTAGAATTAATGTACATACTCTCATGACAGATGTTTAGAATTAATGTATATACTCTCATGTCAGATGGTTAGATTTAATGTACATACTCGGACACTATGCTGAGATCAGCCTGGCTTGTGCTTTTTCTGCTTTTTCTTCGAGGCGAGGCTGGATAAAATGACGCTAAAAAAAGAATCAAAACCATATCGACCAAATATTACAGAGGGTAAAGACTGAATCAGCTCGAACTGTAGCGAAACAATAGATACAAAGGGAGGTGACAGAGCCACTTAAATACGTAGATTCCAAAAAATCAACAAAGACAATCAACCAGGTATACAGGTAAATTCTAAATGACAGTACAACCCTTATCGAGTACCGGATGGTACAATCTATCTTGAAGTTAGGAAACAATGCAGATCTGATGGAGTTGACTTCAAATTTAAACTGAATTCGTGTCTTCCGCATTTTCGTAGGGTGTTATCTTAATTTCAATTTCAACAAATTTTAACGAAGAACTTATAAATGCAAAGTTAAAGGAGCACATACTTCGTGCTTTCAGCAAACCAAACTGGAACTGCTGAGTCAGCTCTCGAATTTCTTTCACCCACATGTGCTTCACTTCTTCTGATTCCGCCTGTTAGCAAAAATAAAACAGGATATCATTGAGGGTGTTAAGACAGGTAAATATCAAACTGCGTGAAGAAACAGTGTACATAGTGTTTGCCATTGAAGAAACAGTGTGCAGAGTATTTGCATCTGAAGGGAGCAGATTTAAAATATACAAACAAAGGAAGAACATGTAAAGCATGTAAAGCTTTCTCCACGTGGACTGGATCTGTATCACATTATAAAAAGTTAAAAAGTCAACAAACGAATGTTCTAAGCACCTTTAATAACGCAGTAAAAAATCTAATAATCTTAATATGTTCATTCAAATGATGATACAATTAAATAATCATTTTGAAGTGATCTCATAACAAACAACAAACAAACAATCTTATAGGTCTTAAAAATGATATGGGAAGCTGAACAGTTGACGTTGAAACAAAGGAGATTCTTGAGTCAAAATTGGACATGTTACTAACCTTGATAATCCGTTTCTCTTCGGTGTAAGGTGGCTCACCAGTCCAAATGGCAAACTTACACTTATCACCTTCAACATGCTCGGTAATGCCAGCTTCGCTAGTCTTCAATTTACACTTGTACTCGAAGTAACACTTCCCATTGATGTCTTTGATCTCTTTACATAGCAGTAAGGCCTGCTCGAACAGGAACACATGCCTCTCCTTTCCTTTCTTCAAAATGTGTTTCGGATCCCAAACAGTGAATGAATCTTGAAGGAGAATTTTGCCCAGATTTTCAAGGTTTCCTTCCTATAACAAAGTAGCGAAGAGATTCCAAAAACAACCACAACAATAATAATAATAACAACAACAACAACAACAACAACAAAACAACAACACCAAAAGTGGAAGTGAACTTGACTGTTCAATAACAAATCAAGTTTGACAATACATGACAATTAAACATAATTGTGCAATAAACTTTTATTCGACTTCGCAGAAATTACTCAAACACACTTCTTTTGGTTTGATAAGGGAAGGCAAAAAGATGATGCATACTGGACACTCAAACAGAACTTGCCTGAAACTTGCCTAATGGACGAGACTTCCACACCGATACCAACACCATTTCTTAAATAATTTTTCAGCAAAATTTTTTGTTTTCACTTAGCTGCACGTCATAACATACTGTTAATTCATGACATCATTTAAATTAGTATACATCACGTTTTAATTGCTCATATAAATAAGGGAATTATGCTAGTGATAATTTTAAAAGAGCTTCAATTATTAGATAGCACGTTCTAGTGGCAAGAAAATCACAGCCGTATCATTAAAAATGATAACGGAGTAGAAAACAAAGGATTAACCGCTAATGTGATGTGACTAAGAAGTGACATAGCATCAAGAATTAAAAAACATTCAAAAACAAACCGCAATGCATTCCAACACACATGTTCGTCACAAAAACGTCACAATATCTTAATGCTATGCTGATAAAACTATGCCAGGGGAAACACTTAAAAATTATCAGTTTCATCAAAATGAGAAAGATAACCAGCATGTTAAAACCTAAGAAATAATCAACTACACGTCCATACAACGACAGACGATTTTTCAATTGACTTGAGTGTAAACGAATCACTTTTTTTAGGTTTCATAAGATTGTTAAACAACAATCTCCAAGTTCCCCCATTTTCCAAGCTTGGCTAGCCTGGTTTTCTCATGCCATTGAAAAATGACAAATAAAGTAATAAAACAACTTACATCAAACCCTCTGATCAAGCACAAGTACATAGCATCGTTAGCCCTTCGTGGAACGCTCAGCATAACATCCAACCCAGCCTATAAAAAGGAGAAGAATATTAGAACATAAACAAACCAGAGACTTGGTTAAGCTTCCATGTATAACAATAAACAAGAGGGACTGCACTTTTTACCTTGCGGGATCGACCTTTCAGGGAACGCATATCAGCAAAAGATTTCTTGCGTAAACGAAAGGACCGTCTTGCATTTTCAAACATCTTGAGACACAAATACACGATTGTTCCCTTAAAATCGTCTTCCGTTCAGTTTCTCTTTTTTAAGAATTTAAAACTAGTTTAAGGCTACACTTTCCATTTTTTATTATTATTTTCATAACTGTTTTTCAACTAAAGTTTTCATTGACACTTAACTTGTATACACAAACTGACAACTTTCTAATATTTCAACGAATAAAATTATTTCATAAAAAGCCCTATCTATACGTAAAATCTTTATCATCTCTATTTTTATTTCCTCTCTTACCACATATTAAAATTACATTAACCCTATGACATGATATTAATGACCGTTACACATAGTTACATTAACCAATATAAGGGGCGCTTACAAAAGCACTGAAACCCTGTTTATCATACATTCTAGTTTTCACAAGTGTAACAAGAGCCATAGTGTTTAATAAGATATAGCAAGCACACACACATATCACACTCACTTGTGAGGGGTTTAATGTTTTTCTTATTATTGTTTTCTCAAAGCATATGTTTACAAAATAACGTCCTACTTATCATTCTGAACAAGAATTGACATAACTTCAAGTTAAGTAAACCTAACATAGTTTTCACATAAATACAATGATGTGAACCCCTCACCAAACCTTATTTTAATATGTAGCAGCAAAAAGCCTGCTTGTCATAAAACCGTTCTTTTAGTCTCAAATTACTAATCATGTTAGTATAAACTGATTTTCACAAAAAACTGCTGCTTTTTTCTATCATTCATAAAAATGTACACTAGGTACGATTTTTTTCCAAACCGTTTTTTTTTTTTAATCATTCACTTATCTGTTTTTATTTAATTTAATTATTGTTGTTATTATTTAAGATTTTCTTCTTTTCCCATGAATATAACAACTTTTTCGTTCTATCTGATTTTAATCTCTCCTTTCAAAAGAGGCACCTTTATCATAAGAACCAAGGATGGGTGGAAGATTTTTTAACTTACATAACAGTCAAAGACACTAATAATTTCGTCCCCTGGAAAAAATAGCTAAAATAATAAACATGAGTAAATTTTTCACCTGTAAACTGCCATTTACATCATCACAGCTGGACAAGAGATCCTGAATAATTAAAATAAGAGAATGAAACTCAGAAACAGTGTTGACAAAGGTGTATATCAGGACATACTCCATTTACATACATTCGAGAGACATACTAAGTTTCAATTTACTGAAAGAAATACGGCTAATAATCTTCATTCATTACGGGAAGAATAACCTTTGCTTGATAAATCACAAATTTCCCTTTTTTGGTCTGCTAAAAAAAAGGCTGACAACTCGATGGCAGCAACATACCTTGAGCATCAACTGGTACTTGGTAATCCTCTGCACAGGCTTGATCAAGTATGAAGCCAGCGAAAGTCCAAGTCCTTGTTTATATTGCAGATCTTCGAAGAAGTTTTCACCATACTCAATTAAAAGTGAATTTGAGTCAGGTTTGTTTGCACAAAATTCAACGTACATGTGAAATTTGTCAGCCTGGAAATCAAAAAGAGTAACAATATTTAACAGTTAAATAAGGTGAAATTTTTTAATACCAAGCACCGAATTGAGGATAGAAATATGAATATCACACTAATTATAATACTACTTAAAGACCTTAATATATAACGCAATATAACGCAAAGTAAAACCATTGCTTCAACGGACTGTCCCTCAAATGTCCCTGGTACCAGATTAAGATATGATTATTTTGAAAAAGCTTCTTACCCACTTCACAAAGCAATGTCCGACATTTTCAGCTGATTTTTCATATTCCGCAATCTCACAAAAGAATATTCTAAAAAAGAATGATAAAATTATACTTAGCCTTGAAGTTTCATTTTCGGGTTCAGATTGGAAAACCACCATAAAAAAAGGATGTCAACAATGATTTCAGGAAATACAGGAGTATTTACCGTAAAAAATTTCAACAAACAAAAACCTGACTTACTTGCTATGAAATTCATGAATCAACTCAATGTTACCGAATATGATATCTTCTTTACCACTGAGGGCTGGAGGTAAGTCTGGACTGTTATACATTGGGATAAGAAAGTTCTAGAAATAATTCATTGTAGTTGATGATGTGTGTCTTACAATACAATACTCCTGGTTATAATTATCTTTCTCTAGGTTTCCAAAGTGAAGTCATCTCATCGAGGGTCTTAATTTCTCGTCACATTAAGCCAGACATAAAATAAGGGTGCTTTAAACTTCATGATACGAAAAAACAATAAGAAACGTCATCTTACGTCAATGCAACATTTGAGGTCATCAACATAAGCCTTTTCTGTTTGTATAAGTTCCTTGATAATAAACCTGCAGGAAAAGGAAAGTATAATTAAATTAAAGAAGCTACCCTTGTGATAAATATCTGGAAAAATTCTCATCCCTCAGAGACAAAATCAATATTATTTCAAAATATCTGATTGTCTTGCAGAAGTCACTCAAGATCAAAGAAACTAAAATCCATGTGCAGCATTCACTTACTCAATTCGTTTGACAGAGCGACGCTTTTCTTCTGTCATTTCATGTATACCACTATCATTGGAAACATCACGTCTGGTCATCACCTCGGACGTTTGGAGCTGTAATGCAGATAGGCTGGGCCACTCACCCTCATCCTGAAAGAAAATGGCAAATATAGAAAATTAAAATGCAGTTCCTAATACCTTACATAAAATTAGCAGCACAATTTAATTCAAACTTACTTTACATAATACCTTCTTTGAACAGAGACCAGGTAATTTGAAATAAGGTTGAAGTAGAGGATTTTCTAAAACGTCTTGTAAAATTGTTCTCATTTTGTACGATCATTTCAAAAATTCGTATTTACATTTTTCACATCCTCTTAGTGTCAGGTGGAGTCCTCAAAACTCACGAAAATAAATAAAAAAATGAATAAAAAACAAAAAACATCAATCATTTCCATCATAGTAACCATAATAAAGTGAACAAGCTTTGCAAAAATAATTCATTACACAAGTTTTCTAAATTGTTCTTGATGTGAAAAAAAAGAAACCATTAATTGAACCAAGTAAGAGTTTCATGTGAAGTGTGAAGAGCAACACTTGGTCGAATTACAATACATGCGTATGAATTATAAGGTCAAGTATATCATGACCGACCAGCAGTAATAATAATTATCTCTGAAAGCTCGATAACCTACAACTGCACGTACAAAAAAAATAATATTGAATATAATAACAAAAAGTTATGTGCAAAAAAAACTTGAATAACGTATATCAGACAACTTCCTTTGCAGTTTAGAGTAAGTTATAAAAATATATCTTACATCTAATTCAGGTACTGAGCATCCCAATTTCACCTCCAACGATTCACGATATTGTTTCATGTGCAAAGCCAGATCTTTGTACCGCATGTCAATTGAAGTTGCCAATTCACTGATTTTCGTACGATGAAAATGAAGCCTGGCCACCAACTCAGATGCTTCTTTAAGCAATGCTTTCACCTTTACTCGGATATCTTGAAATATTGTTTTGTATTCTTCCTGCTTTTGTAAATATGCAGACTTTTGTTCTTCATTCTGATCTTCCTCTTTCTTTTCTTCCAGTGATTTGAACCCATCACTCACAATGGTTCCTTGCTCTGTGATCAATGCCAACGTCTAGCACATAAACAAGACACTTTTACAAATCTAATAAGCCCAAATATTTTTACTAAAATGAGACTTTCAAGCAGTTAGTTCCATGTTACCAAGTTCCATATTTTGCCCAAAAAGAACCTGTATGCATAAAAACTTGAGGCTCATAGCAAAAACTATTATGACACAAAAAACAATAGGCAAGCTAAGCAACCAATAGAAAGGAAGAAGGTCAGAAAAAAAGGAATTTAAAATAGTTTTTGGCTACCTCCTGCACATTTTCTTCAAACTTGACCATTTCTGCACAGCCCATCAAAACAGTCTTCCTAAGTTTGATTTGCTTTAAAACAAATGCCTCTTGGCTTGTCACTTGTTCAACCAGGTCATTGACAGTGATTTCTAAACGACCAATTGGGCCATCTATCACAGGAGTGGTCTCACCATCACCAGATGGTAAAACTCGCTTCAAAAATTCTTCTGAGCATTCTTTAACTTTCAAACATCCATCTTCTACAGCTTTCTTTTCAGGCTCTGACTTCTTGATCAGTGCCTCGATTTTTTCTCGCTTAAATTTGAGTTCATAGTCAGCAAATCTTTTACAGGGATCTTCTTCTGATTTACAATCCTTGCTGAATTTCTCCAGCAACTTTCCAACCTTTACAAGAAAGCATAAGGATGCATATAAAATAAAACACAGCCACAAAATAAAATCAATCATACTTTTCAAAGCATCGTATACAATGAAACATTCAGTGTGTTTTAATATTGTCATTTTAAATCATCAAAATATCTTCATGGGAGCATCCTCATGTTTCTGAATTCATGAAGCCAGTCTTTTGATTGGAGCTTATCTCAGATATAACAACCATATGATACATGACCTTGTGTTATGGTGCAAAGAAATGTTTTTTTTGCTTTGTAAAGAATGATCAAAAAAATGCAACCACAATAGTTTTTAAATAAGGAAATTATCTAATTTTATTTACATATTGATGTGATAAAAAGTAAATCTTTGAATGATTGTTCTAGAATGCCCCCGATGACCCAGAGAAAATTATCTCAAAATTGACACTTATTATCAGAAAAACCAAAAAAATATCATCTCAGCTTTATACAAAATCTTTTTGCTCAAGTTATGACTTTCAAAACAAATAATGTCAGTCAAAATCAGTCAAAACACGGTTTGAAAGAGCAAACAAAGAGAAAAACAAAAACAAAAAAACAATTCATTGCATCGGACAAATTTCAGGACCCTGTATGTTCACAACCACTCTAGTAACACTAATCAAGAACACAGTTACAACACGTACCTGATCGGCAGCTCTGTAAAAGTTGTATGACGAAAACACAACACCTCGTCTTTCTTCTGCATGCTTCATTAGCAGATTCCATTTTGCTTCCACATTTGATGCAACATTTTCGATCGTAATATGATCTGGATGGCCATCACGAATCAACTTCTTCGCATTATCACGGACGTCCATTACCCCCAGTCGTGTTGTCTATTAAAAATAAAAACTTTGTTAGCCACTGCAGGCAGAATTTGAATTGTAAAGATAGAAACGCAAGAAAATTATTACAAAACAGGAGTGTAAGGAAATGGAAACATTCAGCTGGTCCAGTGATCACAAGTTAAATCTTAAGTATTATATAAATTCTTTGTTTTTGAAATTTTGAAGTGTTACACTATATTGTGACCACTGCAACCTGTGTTTCAGGGTTCCATTGTTAAAAATTGGTAACACAGTTTATCAGTGAATAGAATAGTAAATATAGAAACAACTATAAAAAAATTATTGTTTCCATTGTAAGCAATTTTCTCATTAATTTTAATTGCATAAATCCATGTGCTAGGAAGGAAATTTCACTTTAAAGGAGCCAAAACTCACACCTTTAACATCCAAAAGATGGTTTCTCCCTTTCTTTAACCTACCAACTCATACTTTGAAAAGAACTTTTCTTGAGAACTTTTTCTTTTATTGATAACGAACAACAAAATAGGAAAATGAGTTGGTTCATGTGAAGATACAAAAACATGGTAAAACAAGTTTCACATCAACAAGTCTAAAATCCATAATATGAAAAACTGAAAAAAGTGTGTTACCTCAATGGCCACATGAAATCTCTCGTAATCTCGCAAGAAAGCTTCAGCCTCAAACATTGAGGTACCAGCATCTTGTGAAGCAGCTAAAATACTTTCGCCATGTCGAATCCAACCTGACACTTTTTTCGCATCAGCTTCAAGTTTCCGTTGCTTTATGGAGAAGTCGTATTTCACTTTCAGTTTATGATTTATTTTCTTGATAACATCATATTCCATTTGTAACTTTCTTACTATTTCAATGATATGTTTAACGCTGTCTCTCTTAACATTATCAGGCAAGGTAATAATCACCTCAATACCACTAGTTCGCAATAAATTTTCAAGTTCACGTCCTTCTTTCAACAAAGCATGGAAGCGCTCGGCAATATCATTATATTCATTTTCAAAACGCTCCACCATCTTTACTGCCTTTGTAACATCAGATGATAATTCCTTCTTCTGCCATGATGAATTCCATTTGTTTACATCGAGATACAATGTGTTAGTGTCACGTTCATAATGTTTTACCTTAACCCAGTAGTCTAATTTTTGCTGTCTTCCACGCCATAATTTTTCTAAATTTTGTCTATTACGATTTAAGTCACTTAAATATTGCTCTACTGCTAGCCTTGATTGTTCGGGTGAGTTAGCTCCCTTAGATAACCAAGAAGATTTTCCTTCTTTGGTCATTGCTTTGTTTTCTTGTACAAGTTTAGAGGCCAAGATTTCACCCTCATGTACTGTAGCTAAAAGTTTCTCTAGTGTTGACTCACAGTCGTGTCTGTGCTTTTCAAGTTGTGCATCAAAATTTTGTGGTTCAGAGCCGTTCGCAGCTTCTAAGTTGAGTTCCTCTTTTAGTTTATCAGCTGATTTGCCAAGCTAAAAAATGACAAGTAAATAAGTAACATTCAAATCAATTAAATTTAAAAAAAAGAAAAAGAATGAAAAGTTCTCCAACATTATTGTAGCCTGAAACATTTCTGTGTTAACTAGTTATCCTAAAGCTTGTAAAATATCTGTACTTGACACTTGAGTAAATTGAGGATATTCTAAAACAGCATAAATTTAATAAATAAATTTGATAAACTCATCATAAAGCATAAATTTACTTTCAGCATACACTTACTTTATGTACGTTCTTATAAAAATTGACAGCCATCTTGAGCAATTCCCTTCGTTTTTTAATCTTTGTTGTAAATGCTTTGACTTCAACTTCAAGTTGAGAAGCTTTTGCTTTTATTTCCGTAGGATCACATTCTTTTGATTCGGCCAGCTGCGTAGCCGATTCTATCAATTTTTTTGCTTTGTGGTATGTTTCCTAAACAGAAAATTCAAAATGGATGCATGATAAGCAATTGCATCTTTCAGTGAAAAACCTTTCAATCTTTAACAGATACTCAATCATCATAGATGTCACGTTCGACACGGTCTTAACTATGCTCTTCAAACAACTAATGCAACATAGTAAAGCAGTAAAGCACATGGCCTATGTAACACAATGCTAATTAAAACTAATAGTTGTGAAAATAAGAAACCAATCAACAAATTATATTGCAGCTTGCAAAAGAACCCTCACCTGAAAGGATTTTTCAAACTCGTCTTGTGCTGTGAGCAATTCTTCAGCTACTTCAAGCTGATCACCAACCCATGCATGCTTGGCAAGGTATGATGTACCGTTTCCACGAATAAACTTGAAAATCTGAAAAATAATTACATTTAATATCATATATCAATGTAATTTCAGTTTAGAGGAATAATAATGGTAAGAAGAATAACAGTTCAACATTAAATCCTCTTCAAAATGACGTAAGCAAATGATTTTCAAAATTAACACAACCCCGGATCCTGGAATCTTAATCACATTGGATTAACCGTGTTTAGCTAATTCCTTACAGCATGTGGTGCAAACAAATCTATGATCGTAAAAAGAAATTTTCCTACTTTCAGAAAAAGTTGCTTTCGATCTGCACCACAACCTTACTTTATTTCACAATAGCGTAAGAATAATGCTGCGCATTTCAATGCACAAAGTAACAACAAAACCAGGAACACAATCAAGACAGCTTTGATGAACGTAAGAAGAGTGAACCAGAAAGTAAATCACACTTATATCAGGTCATTTCGTGCAGGACCACAAGAGGTACAATGTAGATGTTACTTCACAGTCAAAATATTCATCAAAAGTAAATTATAAATGGTGATTGGAAAAACCTCATTATGAATAGCAAAAGAAACCAGTTCTTTCATAATTTATAAAATAGCTCAGCTATTTCTATAGTAGTTAAGTATTAACTTAAGAATGGAACACGACCAGTTTAAAGCTTTCAAAAGCTTTGGAGACTTAGGAAGTGCTTAAAATGAAAACATAAACAACGGAGAAGAATGGTGACCTTAATTCACTTTAACACTGTATATCATATGAAACTTGACTCATCCTGAGAGACGAAAGTGTTTCAGTTTGAGATACATATTTTAGACATAGCTTGAGTCCATTTAGATAAAGAGACATAACACAAATGAAATTCTATCAAACGATTTTGTTTTAAATGAAAAGAAAGCATAGCGGTTCAAATATCTTCTCTTGATAGCAGATGCTGTTTGCACATAACATAACATAACCTTGTTAAAGCTTCACAAGACTTATCTTAGGCTGGAAAAGTAAAGAAATAAAACATCCCCACAGAAAAGCTAGCCTTTTACCATGATTATCAAATTCAACCAGATAGACCAGGGTCAAATTACTGAAAACTTAGTTTAAAGAAGTTAGTGCTTGTGTGTTTCATTATATCTACTAAAACATCATCATCTTGAGATATTGAATTGATATTTTCACCAAATGGTCTAATATATAGGCCATAAAAGTGATTGGAAAAAGCACAAGAAATTTCTAGAGCTCTTTGATAGTCCCCTTAACATGACTTAGTTCATAAGGCTTCCCAAGAAATAAACTTCATCAAGTGCCATTCTTTCGAAGCTCTCACCCAAAGAGCATTGTTACAAGACCACTTGGTAAAAGCAACCCTTACCACAATTAAACAATTAAAAAGCCGCTTAACAAATGTCAGTGAGTACCCACAAGGAACATACATTCAGACAAACACCAAAGGTCGCCTATTGTAATCACTGACATTAAAACGCGTGGTTCAGGATGTTGGGTGATAACAGAAAGAGAAGGTCATTCAAAGCTTCCTACCACAGTTTTCAAAAGGAACAATCAATAAGGCATTCAAGTCACAAGTAGAAAGTATTTACATTACAAAGCAATACATTTTCTGACCAAATTTTTTTAAATGCAATGAGTTTTCAGGGTAAGCTCAAAGCACAATCTTTGTCTTTCTATTTTCTTTCTTGGAAAACGTATGTTTGTTGATCACACACATTTGGAAAAGAATAAAAGAGTATCATCAAACACGAATAGTAGCAAAGACATGACCATTTTGACTGGTCCGTTTTTTTATGGAAAAAATTTAGACCTTACATATTTCACCTATATATATTTTTTATCAACTTCGATTGCTACAAAAAAAATCTGTTGAAATGGTCATTCCAAGACAGCACAAAGAAAATATTCTTCTGTCTTTCAATCAGTTTTTAGACAGACTACTGTTAGCAAAATTGCATCTGGGTAACTGTGTATCTAGTGAGATTAGAATTGCTCTTTATGCATCAACTTCGACAGCTACAAAAAGTTTCTGTTGAAATAGGCATTCAAAGATAGCAGAGAAGTTAACAACACAAAAAGACTCTTAGAGGAATCAGTATTACTGGCGGTTATTGCTTTCCGACACCTGCCTGTCATTTTACTGGCAATGCATAGTAGGAATAATAAGATTACAGCTCTGAAAGGACTCAAATATCTCTTGTAGTGCAAAGAAAAGCAATGAGAGTTCCAGTTAAAAGCTTAACACAATAGTATGCCAAATAAAATTGAACACATGGCAATTTCTATGATTATTTTGCAACCTTTTCTCTGTCTTTTTTAATCTGTGTTTGATTAATCAATTTAACTTGAAACAGCCCGCATGTTCAAGATTATAATCACCAAAAGACTGGCAACAAAAGTTTTATTTCAACAATTTGCAGAGAATAACAGTTAAATTGATATTAAAGAGTTAAACTTCTCTGAAGGTAAGGAAGATTTTGCAGCATGTCACACTGGTATGAGATTAAGTTGAAAGAAAATAGTATTTATTCATTAATATGAAAAACGACATCAGAAACATAAATTGGATAAAAAAAACATTTTCAGAATTGTTATATGTCACCGAAACAGATATTATATTAAAGAAAACTTCATCGACCTTGTTTTTAATTCATTGAAATGTTAAGGGTGATAACCCTACATAACTTCATTGGATGAAACCTAATCAAATTTATTAATACACTATATTATATTCTAAAATTGAATTTGCATAAAACCACAGTTTTGAAGCTCCGGCAGGCAGCAGCTGCAAAACTTTGACTGCTAAGTGTGGGAAAAAGATGCACATTCATTATTTTTCAGCATGGTAACTAATGAAGCAAAAAGCAGTTTCTGACACTAAATGAAAGAAGTTGTATCATATATATATATCAACTTAACAGTAACAGATGCAGTTTGTATTAAGAGGTGTTTACCATTTTAAACCACCTATGTTATAAATAATGAACCAGCAAACCACTTGGTTAACACTAAGTTTGTAGTTTGTGGTCAAAAAATTAAATTTAACACTGAAACTAAAACTGAAAGAGCGTAACATCGCTTTGTTATAATAAAGCAACAGTAGAACATTTGTAACATGTATGATTCTAAGTAGCAGAGAAAAGGCTCATCCCTTCATCATAAACTCACGACTTAAAAGTTTTTAAAGAGAACTAAATTTAGAATTAAAACGAAGTTTTAGCAGATATCTAAAAAAGTGAGACATCTCGCAGCTAAATATTATGAAAGAAGATCAATCAGGAAAAACACTAGATAAAAAAAATGAAGCATACAGTGATTCTACAAGAATAGACCTATACAGTCAGGGGCTAATACAGGTCATTTTTGAAGGCACAGAGTGCTTTTGGACGTGCCTGGGCAAGTCTGGGTAAAAATTTAAAACACTTTGTTTTAAATTGTTGCTGAATCTTGTTGCTATTCAAATGCGGTACAAAATACAAAATAAATAGAGCCTTTTTAATGAAAAAATGTTTAAAGTCCTTGTATTTGGGCGCCCAAATTCAACAATTTGAAACAAATAGCTGGGACCAAAAAAATCCTATATTATCCCCTGACAATATCTGTAGCTAGCAACTCAACCCATAATGTTAATTCATGTCAAATACTATTACTAGCGAGAAACAACAAGCAGTAATAATAACTCACCTTTTGAGCAGAAGGTAACGTTGGCAAACTGTAAAAATCTGTTAGACTCGCTTGATGATAGTTCTTACCAGCCATTATTTAATTACAGCAACAATAATCAAATTAACAAGTACAATGTGATAAAAGAGTAACTGAGCGCGGTTATAACACCAACTTTAAGTTTAATCTCGAAAGTTTCTTGAAATGTAAATTTTTACAATAGTTTAGTTTAGTTCTTTCGTCCATTATCATTTACTTCTTCCGGTTAATTTTTTCCCTACAAATACACCCACATCAATAAAAATCTGTGAAAAACATGAAACATGATAAATGATGTTGCTCTAACCATAACCATAACCAAACATCTCATAAAAATCTCACTTTAAAACATACATTAATTCTTCTATAACATTCTACACCTTTCAATCTGAGCATACAGAATTACTTGAAACATTCCTCATGAAAGCTTTAGTATTCTGCATATTTTTAGTACAGATCAAGAGCTTTTTGCTTGCAAATAAAAGTATTTAACAGAACTAAGAAATTGATAAGTTTCTTTTTAATATATAACAACAAAATCTCTTTATAGAGAAAGGAGAACAATTTTTTAACTTTTCAATCTGTTCAGATTAACCTCTCTTCAAAAAATCTTCCAAAGTATAAAGAAAAAATGAAAGCTTATTTTACAATAGCATAAAACATCCATAGGGAGGTGCATTGAAAGTCCTTTTAAGCAAAGAATGACCCCTGCTGCAAAATATGAAGTTTGGTTCTTACATAAACAATACTTTCATAGCACTGTTAGACAGTACACTCCCCAAAATGCACATGAAGCCAGTTAAATCAAGCATGTGTATAGAAAGCTGAAATGGTTAAAATAGGAATTTTCAAATTATTCTGGTTATTTCTGTTATCTTTAGCTATTTTTGTGCCCAGACATAATGTTTCAAGTGTAAAATGGGTCTTAGTTTATCAAATGAAAATAGCACCTGTTCCAAACATCTAGAGTATCACTGTATTCAATTTTTCTTTACATTTAATAGACTTCATTGAATTGCTGAGATTAAAGTAGAAGAAGAAGAAATTTCAAATTATTTTTGAGACCAATGCCAACTAACTACAGCTGAATCCCATCTTCTATTTCACAACCGACTTGATTGAGCTCATATTAAGCATGAAAACATGCCTGTGTACACATGTGTCCATGTTGGTGGACAGGTTTCTTTACAGTAAATTGTCCTCAGAGAAGAAACACTGAACAAAATTTCAAACTAGTAAAGTTAAACGTGAAAGTTAATGATTTAGAGGAATTGCAAGAGAACTTGAAAAACAAGTAGAAGAAAAAAAATTGAGTAATGTTACAAGAAATGTACAGCAAATTAAGTTGATCTTTCTCTTGAAATTGCTATGTTCATTGTGCTCTAGTAAAGTTCATTTTGTTCATGCTGGAAAAAATTATTTATCAATTCCTCTTCTTTTCTTCTTCTTTTTACTAAGACGTTCTGGTCATTTTGATTGCATACTAACCCTTCTGCAGAAAAATATCATCCGAGGAAAAAAAATTACACCAGCAAGTAATGCAGGAACCAGGAATATAAAACATTAAAAAACTTTTCGTAATTATGGCTCTCTAACAAAATCATTATCTTGATAAGATGTACTTAGCCACAAATAAGAAATTATGGAATGTATAAAATAGTATAATCTGCAAGAAAAGAAGTAATAATGCCGCAGTAATCGTTGTTTGTATCTGTTTGTATGTCTGTCTTCCACTTTTTTTACATATTTTTGTCTGTCTTCCTACATTTTTCATATCTCATGCTAATCGCAAAAAGCTCGACTTTCTACACTTTTAATATTCTTTCAGGAGATTATAACGTTACTGTTCAACATGTGCTTTGTGTTATCGGCAGAAGGAATCATTAAGGTAGACAAAGCAATAACAATTGATCAAGTCTTCATTACTAACCCTTCTGCAGAAAAATAAAAATGCTAGCACAACGCAACATAAACAGAAATCCTTGACACTCACTTCATAAGATTTTATAATGCTCAAATAAAAGAAATCTACCTAGGGTTGCATAAAAGAACTTCGTATGAAAGCGCCATTCTAACTGGGAACAAGACCATTTGTTTTTTCTCACACTGGATGGTAGGTGGTCACGAATTAGTTGCACTTGGATCGTGTGCATCATGAAACATAAATAATATAACTGACTTTTCTATTTCATTACAACTTTTGATAACTGCTGTATTTACTACTCTGTAACAAACATAGAACGTAAATCAATCTTGTCAAAACCAGCAGTTTTAAAACAATCATGCTTCTCTTATATTCTAGGGTGGTAAGCGAAAGAGGTTAGAACTATATTGTAACAGCCCTCATCATCTACCTTGCTAATAAACCAAAAGTTGAAACAAGTGCTAGACACTTGCTCCAAAGATGTTGTATTGAAATAAAATAAATCAGACATAAAGGAAGATTAAAAACACATTTTACAACACCATAATTTCTTCTCTTGCATTAATCTAATTACCATCTTAAAAATGGACTGTCCATCATTTATCACGTAAATTGTGTTAAATTTACACCACCTCCTTCATCGTCAAATTTCCACCAAAATTCATCAAGCAAGACAAGGGGGCAAAACTAAAATTCAAATTCACTTAACTATGCCGATAAGTTAAGAAATACTTTAAGTTGAAAACAATGCCATCACCTGCTGAAAAGTATTTAATGAACAGTAACTCTTTGAGACTCGTCATGCATTATTAAATTCTGAATGAGATGACGTGCTTCAGCCAATCATATTGCATTGAACAGATTCATTGCTCATATCATATTGATAGCTTTGATCTGAGGAGGCATAAATTATTAACACCCTTAACAAATCTGTGACATCAATGGCCCTTAATGAACAGACTACTGGTACACTTACCATTTTCAAAACTGTGAACAGTCAATGAAATGCTGTGATTGCAGTCAGAAATAAAGCCAATCATTTTGGCACAAACCAAGAAAGGAAGCTCATTTTTTATTCATCGCATTTTCAAGGCAAGGATATCATCACATTTGACAAACATTTCCTTAAATGATAAATCAGATTCCAAGAAGGATTGCTTTTTATACTATGTTATTTTTATGTATTTTTAAATCAACAACATAATCACAGAAAATAGAAGGAAAAAAGCAGGCAGATAATTTATAACTTATAATTTTTAACACTATAAGAAACCTAGAGTAGCTTTAAAAAACAACCATAAAAAAGCTTGCCAAGAAAAAAGTAAAAAATAAACAGAAGCATGCAAAGTGCGAGCGTTATAAAGTGGGAGGGGAAGTGTTTTAAGATTGCTGCAAAAACAACTTTAACAAAATGACTCCAGCCTATCAATTCATAATTTATGGAAACTTTGATTGAATTTTTACCAAATATTTACTCACACTATTGAAATATTTACAATTAATTGCACATTTATTTGAAAATACTTGAGGATAGATGCTCCCAACACATCAATTTAAGATCTGCCAAAACTCTAAGTTGTAAGTGTATAATTAAAAAATAAAATTCTAATTGTTGCGAGGAAAGCTTTCCCAAGAAAATTTTCACCCAAAAGTCATGTTTTTTTCAAATCAAGATCTGATTCACCATTTTATTGAAACATTTATTAAATGAATTTACTGAGCCTCACAAATAGGCAGTCAACATCAAGTAAATTCTTGTTACTTTTTTGAGTGAACGAGCTCAGGCAGGGACTAATTAATCAGTGATCACAAAATTCAATTCTTTGCGTGCTTATTCATGAATTTGATAATAATATGCCGTAAAAAGAATCTTGTTTAAGGTGAGAATAATTCACAGTCTCGCTTTTTTTGTGTTGTATAAAAATACTTGGTGGAAAACAACTAAAACATACCTGCCTCCAGAAAAACCTAAGTTTCTAAACAAGCATAGACCTCAGTTGTATAAATCAGAAATAATTTTCTGTGAGAGAAAGATATAACTGTAACTTAAATCTCTATAAGAGCAAATAAAGCGAAAAATATTTTAAGGCTTAAAATTTGATATGTCGGATTACCGTTCGAAATCTTTAAAAGTCCATTTAACATGCTAACACAGATTCTTTGTGAGCATGTGATTGAATGAGACGGCAGTATTAAATGTTTAGAAATACACACTAAACGAGACAACACCTTTAGCGGCTTGTTCAGAAAACATTAAGAATTCTGGCTGCTAAATGTCTTTAAATTCAACACCAGCAAAAAAAAGGAAAATAGAAAACATCAGGCTAGCAAAAGATGCTTACATTGACGAGAAGGAGCATAAAAATAAAAAGAATGAAGTCTATACGAACCCCAGTAAATAGTTCTGGGCACACCACATTGAAAAGACAGGTAATCAAAGCTGTGATCACGAACAAAACAAAGCAATGCAAGATAGGGAGCTATTCAAGAAGAATTTAGAATTTATCAAGATATTCAAATAAACAGCTAAGTAAACAAAAAATCTTTTCTTCAGAATTATACCAAATAAACGTCAGTTTGTACACAATCATTATCAACTACCAGAGTAAATAACAAACCATCTTATTATTCTCCACTTAAAAAGATTAGTTTCTGTACAAACAGATAGCAACTTTTTTCCACAAAGATAGTGCTTACAAAAATGGTCAAAATGTTTTAAGCTTCTTCAAAGAACTAAAAATTCCTCACTTCATTCACAAGACAGAGAGTAGTCTCTTGAAAAATCAGCAAATCATTTTAGGGTACATTTCAATGAACATAATCTGTTGAGTCATTCATTATTTCAAGTAATATAACAAAAATAAGAAAAGAATAAAATATAAACATGACTAAGACACGTCATCTTCATCTTCATTTTCTTTTTTATTCATTTTCTAGAACATGTTTTATTCCTTTTTATTGAGAAGTCTGATGTAGTGAAACTTACGCAATTATTTATGATTTACATACTTACAGCCACAGATTAGAAGAGAAATAGAATTTTAGATTTCACAGAACCACCAGGTCGAAAGGGAGTTTCATTATTTCAGATAACAAGCGAATAGGCAAATCCAAAACACAACAGAAACTGTATTTACAAAGACTGACAAGTATAACTCAAGCTTGACAAATGAAATTACTGATGCTTATAGGAAGTCAAAATAAGCAAAGTGTAACTCAAGCTTGACAAATGCAAAGTGTAAGCAAAGTGTAAGATGATAAACGTAAAAGATCACAACATTAAGAAGTTAACTGAGCACAAAGAAAGCACTCACAAAAAAATTGAGGAGAGCAAATCAAACACAACTAGTGTTAAGTAACAGAAGTATAAAAGGCAACAGAAACAAAACATTTTTGATGACCAAGTGATTGTTTTCAACTTAGTTTTTCTTACTCCATTATTTTGTACACAAGATAATTTAGGGACTGTCACTCTATTAGCCAATGATTTAACAGATGACACCTTGAATATACAAAAATAATGCAAAGCAGAAAAGGACTTACCTTGGCACATTCTTGATCAAACATGTGTAATCGAAACTTCTGTTTGATGCGAACTTTCTGTTTTTCCCATAGAATGTTAAGTTGCTTGTTCTGCTCATACATTAACACGATCAGGTCCATCACATGTGATGCAGCTTCAGTGTAATCTGAAAGCCGAGATCTAGCTTTCTCTTCACGAGTATCTCCAGGAGGGGTGTGCTGCAAAGCGCTGAGCAACTCTTTCGCTTCTTTGCTCACAGCGTCGTAAGAATCACACATGGTACCCTTCATGTCTTCCAAAGCTTTCGTAGATGAATCAAATATCTCTTTCATAGTTATTTTTCTCTCTTCAAAAGATTTTACCTCTTCAATCCAAATTTTAGTCTGTTCCAAATACTAAACAGAAAGGGTATGCATTTTTGTATTTTGTGTAATGAGAGAAAAAGATTAGAACTTGGCAAAGGAAAACCACTACAAAACAATTGACCACAGGTTAAAATAAAAATATCTTTACCTGTTCACTGCTACGATGAAAAGAAACAGATGCCTCCAGCATCCCACTTCGCCGTTCAACAGCAGTGTAAAGTTTCTTCCATTCGTTTTCAAGTTTGATGGATAATCGATCAATTAACTCAGCATCAAAGAACTGCATTTCACGTAAACGTGTTGCAACTTGTAAAATGTGATCAATTCTTACTTGGACATCCTGTAAGTGAAATAAAGAGCTTTTCGTAAGCACAATATTCGTAAGCCAGTGAGTATAATTCATGTTGAATTCCAACTAGTTAAAAGTTTAGCAGTGTTTTAGTTCAGACGTTTCTTTACTATATCAAACAAAGCTAAATATCCATCGGTTTGAAAAAAACTCTATTTCTGAAGTCTTTTATTTTCCACAACATTGAATTTTTCCCTCAAATAATATACAGGGTAAACACATATTAACACTGTTTGAATCCTTCAGCTATATCAAATACAAAAACAAACATAAAAAGTAAATAACTGAATAAAACCCTGAAAATAAACCAGAACCATAAGTTGAAATTTTCTCAATTTCCCCCTAAATTCCTGTTTTCTACAAGCCAACAAGCTCTAAGTGAAAAATAAACCCATGTCCCTGGTAATATTGCCATTTTTCCATGCAAAGAAAAATCATTAATACTTATGAGACTATAATCATTCCTAAAAGACACAACAAAGAAGAGCAATATTAAATTTAGTGCAACAAACTGCAGATTGTCAGCAAATATTATGTTCTCAGAAAGCAATGAAGATTTTACTTTAACTTCACTTACTCCGCATGTTTCTTCAAATTGTTTATGTTCTTCACGTAATTCCTCAGCATATTCAAGATCATCACCGATTTCAGTAAAATTGCATAAAAATTCGGTTCTATTTTCTAGAATCCACGCCAACATCTAAAGAGAAATGTAAAGGATATTAACGAGGAAAACAATCAAATGCATATCATCAACAACATAAATAAATAAAAGTTTCGAACATCATTTAAAACATGTTTCATTGAATTCTAAATCTGAGGATCCCAATTTGAAAGGCCTGAAACCCATCTTCCATTTCCACTGTATGATTGTTAACCTAAAGTTCATGAAAACCAACAGTAATGAGCAAAGACCAAGAAGAAAGCGCAACATAATATGGTTCAACCCTTCATACAACCAGCAGGTGAAAACCAACATCGGAAAATCGTTCTTATTATTGATAAAAAAGCACTTCCCGAAGAAGCATAAGTTTAATAAAATATTCAACGCCAATACCATCAAGCTGGGTTACTGTTGTACCAATAATATGGAAAACATCATAAAGCAACACAACGCAAAAGTACTCAAGCAGGCCCCTGACGAAAATGAAAGGTTATGCAACTGCAGAAACAAAACTCAATGCCCGCTCGATGGAAAATGCTTGAGTAAGTGCATTGTATACAAAGCCACTGTCGAAGCAGAAAATGTTACCAGTATTTACTATGGCCTCTGTAACGGAGAGTTTACATCACGCTTCAACAACCACGTAAAGTCCTTCAAACACATCAAGTATGTTAATGAAACTGAACTCTCAAAGCATAACTGGAAATTGAAGGAAAAATCGACACCCTACGCAATAAAATGGAATATCGAATCATCTTCCACGTCGTACAAGGAAGGTAGCAGGAAGTGTAATCTATGCCTTGCTGAAGTAGCCATCGTGAGAGCAAAGCCTAAATGCCTCCTGAACAAAAGAACCGAACTGATTTTGAAATTTCTTTTATCTAATATAAAATGATTGTTCTATGTTTCCAATATGAGACCCTCGGGTATTCTACAATGATTTTTGTCAGCTTTATATTTTCAGTTAGTTTATCACTTCTCATTTGTAACCTGATGATTGTGCAAACATGAAACTTTGAGTTGTTGCAATTCGCAGAAACTG
>JAYJMG010116343.1:0-15314 GCA_036873935.1 Stomotoca atra
ACTTAGTTATGTATTATTATATAATATAATTTATTACATTGAAAGACATTGAAGAAAGAACAACTGAAGAAGATTTTATTGATTGGTGGATAAAATTAACTTTGCATCTGGACAATCTCGAAAGAAAACTGACACAAAAGAAGATAAAAACTATTAGGAAATAAATGAAGAAAAAAATGACTTCAGCCACAAAAAGGTTTGAGGAACAACTTTTTTGAGAAAAATGAAAATAATATTGCATTATCAAAAAATGGTAGGCTGGAGGAAAGGTTTGTTAGTGCTAAATGTTGCTAATCTGTCTAAGAGGGAACTGTCAAGGGCAGAAAACTCTCTTCTATCAAAGGGTCAATTGTGCCTACCCCACGCTATGTTGATACCCTATGCTTTGAAACAGGATCTAGAGGAATTTGGGCGTGGCACTTTCGTGATGATGGAGGAGATTTTGCTTTAACCCGTTTCGAATCTAAATTCAATCCGAAAGGGAAGGATGCTGCTATTGAAATATATCTTAGCAAACTGGGGGGAGGAGATTTTAGCTATTGACACAAACCTTAAGTGCTGCAACCTTACTAAAGAAGAGAGGGAGGCAATGTACTCTTTGCAAGATGACTCCTCGATTATCATAAAGAAGGCTGATAAGGGCTCAGCTGTTGTTGTTTGGGATAGGGATGATCACCTAGCTGAAGCTGATAAGCAGTTATCAGATGGATGTGTTTGCAAAGAGTTATCTGGAGATGAGTTAAGTTAAATCACGGGGAGATATTCCAAGTAAAACTACGGATTTCTGAAAAATCCTAAGATAGAACGATTTTATCTGTTGCTTAAAATTCATAAAAGGCTTCATACTGTATCTGGTAGACCTGTCATTTCAAATTCGGGGTACTACACAGAAAATATCTCCTTATTTTAAACCATCATTCGAAACAACTAGCTAAAATTGTCGGATCATTTATCACTTCTTACAAAAATTACAAGATTTGCACCTCTAAAAGATAATGCAATATTATGCACAGTGGATGTGGTTGGTCTTTATCCCAATAATCCACATAACGATGGTTTGTTGAACGAAACTCAAGAAAAAAGAGATGACAAAACAATGTCTACTGATTCTCTCTTGGAACTTGCAGAATGTGTTCTTAAGAATAATATCTTTTAACATAACAATTTTAAGCAAATACAAGGAATTGCGGTAAGGACTAAATTTGCTCTTCCAACTTTTTTATGGATTCTTTAGCAAACAAAATTTTGGACTCTATATATCATTAAAACCAGAGGTATGGTGGCAATACATCGGTGATGTGTTTTTAATTTGAATGCACAGAGAGAAAGCACTGCAAGAATTTCTAGGGCTTCTACACTTTTTATCCTTCTATTAAGTTTACAGCTGAGTATTCCACAGATAAGATCAACTTTCTAGATATCCAAGTTGTTAGAAGAGGGGATAGGTTGGTTACATATTTGCATGTGAAACCGACAGACACACGTCAATATTTACTAGCGTCATCTTACAGTCAAGCTTTGCGACGAAATAGAATCTGATCAGAACCAGAATTTGTTGAGAAAAGTTGTGACCAGTTGGAGGAGTGGCTTATGAAAAGAGGTTAAAACTCTAATCTGGTAGGGTACTCACACACTTTTTTTTTATAAAAAATGCCTTAATTTTTGCTCTTTTCGATTCTGTACCTCCGGGGTGTCGTCACTCTATGGATAGGATATTTTAGCATAATATCTCAAATTCCGAACAATTCCTGACATTCCTAAGAAAGTGGCAACTACTCAGGTATGTTACGGCACGAGAACATTGAACGAAGTTCAGTCCGCGCTATATCCTCAAAAATCGCGAAGAAGACGATTTTACCCGGATTTGATGGATTTGAATTCGTCTTTTTCGCGATTTTTGAGAATATGGCAAATATTTTCAACTACCTTACCCTTTTCCCGTTGTAACCAAATCAAAAGTGAATTAAAAACATTGAATTTGTCACGTAATCCCATGCTGAGATTCGTTCAATGTCCTCGTGCCGTAATATACCTGAGTATCTGATACCTAGAGTATATTCTTTTATTCTACTGATGCATTCTGCTGGAAATATACATGAGCAAATCAAATATATACTGTGGGCTTTTGATTCAGGAGTTTTTAAAGAAACATAAGAATTTTTTTGTCATGAAATAAGTTTGAGCCTGAGCATTATTCTTAATTTATTCTTAATGTCTAGCAGATTTGAGCCTCAATATTCTCTTAAACTATATTCTGATAAAAAAAACAACCAGAGGGGCCACTTTTTTCTTTTTAACTGAAATTTATGTCAGATGAAAATATTTTTAATAAGCTTCAACGATATGCATTTCATTTAATAAGGTGAGGTGAAATGCCTTAAGGGTACGACTTTAGAGAGATTGAGGTAATGACACTTGAACTAAATCTTAAAAAATCAGAGTGGTTGATTTAGGGTGGATGTAAACCTCCATATTTCCAAGATGATTGTTTTTTTGCTGAGCTCATGAGAGCGTTAGCACAGTATAGCGCAACATATGATGATATCATTATTATGGGGTATTTAAACATGCCAGTTGACAACAGTCACCTAAAAAATGTATGCCAATCCTTTGATTTCAAAAGTCTTATTTATAAAGCCACGTGCTTCAAAGGCATGACTCCTACTTGTATTGTGTCATAAAATCTGCTACAACTGAAACTCGAATGCCTGACTTTCATAAGATGATTTTCATTATCCTGAAGTCAACTTTTATTAAAGGGAAACCTAAAACTGTGCAATACAACTGATTGCTTTAATCAAAGTCAAAGAGCATGATCTCCACTTAAGAACTTTCAAGAAGTTAAATTATTTTGCCCCACTAAAAGAAAAAAACGTCAGTTTCAATCATAGCAGATTTATGACAAGGCAGCTAAGAAAAGCCGTAATGACACGTTCTCGCCTGATGATGGTAAGACTTCTGAAATTATGAATAATCATTTCACTAATATAACATATTACAAGTTCGACAGATTTTTCGAAAATAAAAAGCGTGATTAAAATAGAACAAAAATTTAACGCCAAAAAACATTTAAAAATCAAACTTAAACGTTGAAGTGGAAATTGATTTTAAATTATTTTAAAAATTGATTTTTAACTTTTGTCAAATGGACGTTCCGGGATGATTCAGAAGGGACACTTTTTTGCTTTTTAACCAATTTATTTTAACAGTATTTTAATAAGCTTTCCCGTTCCAACGTTATATTTCATTAAACAAAATGATTCGTATGTATTCCTAGTGACATGCTGCAGCATGACCTTGGCACGCACTCTGGAACACGGTATTTGCGAAGGGGTAACACCGCCAATCTGTTATACTTTCAACGAAAACGTTGCCATGTTTTTCAGAAGCACAGTTTTCTCATTGTTAGTTTTGACACACTGCTATGAGAGGCTCATATCAGCAATCGAATTTTGGATATTCCATTTATAGAAGCTCGATAGTATGTGGCAAGGAAGAGTCAGTAATTGGGCGACCCAGAAAGTCTGTCTAAAGAAGATACTGAACAATAATTTGACATAATCTTTGACAGTTCTGAAACGCTATTCCAGTCGATTTAGTGGCTGTTTGCACGACATAAAATTGCACGCGAAGGCCAACTGAAACCTTAGTTAAGCTTACAATAGTGGCCCCTGAGTTTTTGTAATGTTAAAGAAATGCTCTCAATGGTCATAATTATCGTTTTTCGCTGGCCTTGATTATTCGTCGACCCTAATTTTCGTCACTTCTCGAAAAATTCGCCTCTTTAGGACCGGCAAGGTCGTATACACTGTGTACAAGGATGGCTGCAACCTTATAAGCCACAAACGCATCTGGTGCCTTGTTTAGGATTCACTCGTTCACTATGTTCACATCAATGCTTCAATCAGTTATTTTGCCAAAAACAACTCTTGGTTCCAATCATTGAACTAACTGGGTCATTGAAAGTAACTCGTCGCTGATGCAAACAGCTGTGGCAAGATAACGTCGTTTATTTAGACATTCTATAGTGAGTTTGAACACACGAGACCAGGCCAAATAGATTAAACTCAAATTCTAATTTGCCAATTAGTTTCAAAAAGCCCAGCCGGGAACTTTGGCTGAAAAACGTCAGGCTGGACATCTGTAAAGATATGGTTCTACAAACTCTTCAAAAGAGAGTTTCAGCCATCCGGCTGAGTGTCTAAAATGTCAAACAGTAGGATTCTGTGTCAAAAACGTCAGGTGTTATTTCAAATACCAGACAAAGTATTTTACGCATTTTATTAAATTGCAGTTGTTATTTTTTATTTTACATTTGACGGAAGGCTGCCACGTTTAAGTTATGTATGTGCACCTTATAATGAGCCTGAGCTCATTTCTTTTTAAATTCAGAACGTTCCCAAAAAATATTTTTACCTCAGAAACCTTGTTCTTGAAAGAAATGGTCGGAACGTTCTCAAATCGGTGCCATATTAGAACTGACTAATTCTACTGCGTCAGTATATTTCATCGACATTTTATTGCATGAATTAACAAAAGTAAACAATCATACAGTAGACTCTCGATATTACAAACCCTGAAAAGAAATCGAAAATAATTCGTTAAATCGAGAGTTCGTTATAGAGACTTTAGTCAGAGTAAAACGAGGGAACAGGGTTCGTTATAGCGAGATGTTCGTTAAATCGAGAGTCTACTGTATTTCAAACACAACGATAACTAATGCAGACTTATATCGTAATTATTCTTGAGGTCAGCCATTCTTCACGCGATCGTCTCTGTTATGTCAAATGTATGAAAATGTTACCGCGTTTTATGTTTGAGTTTGAGCAAGCAAGACAAAAAGAGGAGCACGGACATTTTCGAATGAAGAAAGAAATGGAGAGAACGTTCCATCGACCGAGTATTCTTCTGTCTCTGGTTTATTCGGTCGACCAAGCCCTCATATATACATTAACACCCAACAATTCCGGCGGGACATTTCGGATTTTTTTCTGTTTTTGCTGTAATTTCTATGGAAATCAATTTAAGAAATCCTAAAACTTGCGTTGTTAAGTTGTGTTATTACAAAAACAAGATTTTGATTACCAAAAGCAGTTTTATTTAATGATTTATTTTTGTCTCTGTATCTAACTTTTTTAAAATCCTAGGTAGGTAACTCAGAAATTCGATGAAATTTCCTTGAAAAACATGTCTTTTGTCAATTATGTCACAATTTTTTAGTCCGAAAATTTTTCCTTCATTATGAAATATGTCCGAAAATTATTCCTCCGAAATAGGCAAAAAGTATCCGAAAATATTAACGCCGAAGTTTTTCTGCCGAAATTTTTGGATGTTAATGTAACCCGGGTAGGATAAACTTATGAGCATTATGGTATCTCTAAATCACCACAAATCAAATCAAAGGATGGGATTAGCATTTGAATATAAACCGGAAGAAGAACTAACTTTCAACAGCTTCCCTAGTTCATATCTTGATTGTTCGCATGTCGTGCATGAGTCTCACACGAATTTCATATTTCCCATTACATTAATTATCTTGACCAAAACGAAGATTTTGATGATAGTATATATTTTTTATCAGCGTAATTTACACAAAAGGGCTATCCTTAAAAATCACTCAGCAATAACAGCAGTAAAAAATTAAATATACATCTATAAAAACTGTAGGACAGGTAAGAATGAAAAAAGAAAATGTATGTAAATATCACGTTAATGACAAGCAAAACATGCAATGTAAATAAATAAATAAAAAAATGAAATGCCGGACTGTCACTAATGCATGGTTTACTTTTGCAACTTTACAATTTCAACTGCTTCATGATTAAAAAAGTGTCATGCAAACAAGCGTTTTTGCCTTCCTCACGTAAATAGCATTGTAAGTGCTGCCATGATTGATCGAAACATATTTGCACCGTCACCATTACGGAGAAGAAATCGGAAATCCTACAATTTCTTACAAATTCACACCAAGTCCCACTTACCACACGTTATTGACAAACCACAAAAAAACTGAATTAAGTCACGTAAACGGCCCTTTCCATTGTGAGAACGAAGCGTGTGCATCTTGCTCTTCTTCTACAAAGCCAGGTATATCAGTTGGGTCTTCTTTCGTGAGAGCGTTTTCCGCAATTGCGCTTATGCAGTTCGGATCATCTAATATTGGCGTCTTCGTACTCAGTTTCGTCAGCGCATCCATGACCACTAAAACACAAACGAAACAGAACACACAGATTGGAATTTATCTTGGAAACTTTTTATATTTCTAGTTATTCTATTCATGAAGCTTACCTGGTCGTAATAACGGCAGAGTACAGCTTTGCTCCAACCATGTTATCACAGAATTTAAGAACTCCTCCATAGTTTTTGTAGATACTGACTTATTGTAGCTCTCGAACAGCGGCTTCATTAGAACACAAAACTATGTTCAATTGTTAAGGAACCTAATAAAGTGTACGACAAAAAGCGTTATTTCAAAATATATTATACCTTACGGTGCGAGGGTTTCAGACACCACACATTTCTACGTAGTGAACTAATCCCTGAAATAGAATTTCTGCATTTGATCTTCTTTTCTTTTTCATCAAAACTTCCAAAACCTTTTTTTAGAAAATATTGACCAACTTGCAATGATCTTTCTAATGAATACTTCATGAGTCCATATTTCCACCAGGAAGTGATTGAAAATGAGCAAAACAACTTTGCCAAAAAATGCACATTCCCACTGTGTGCAAAATCTAGTACTCAAACACGCACAAAATGCTCAATGATGAAACTGCATAGGTCCTTACCCTCCAAAATTAATGCTGGTGGTAAGTGCAAAGGAAAAAAATACATTATTTTTAAAAAGGCCTAAGTCCAATTTTACTTATTTAAATTGAATAAACCTGTAGCAATACTTAAGTCAACTTACTCTGAAAAAATAAATCATCACAATGGTAACCAGTAATCAACATTGGCGCTAGGAGAAATCCAAAAAGTTTTTTGCATTTTTCTCAAAATATCAAAAATGGACTTAGACCCTTTCAAAACTAACGTTCTTAGGACTTAGGTCTCTTTAAAACTAAGGGTGCGAAGTGTAAATAAAACAATGCAATCATTAGTGTCACATGAAATCAAAAGAAGCTGCATCATGCTGAAAGTTAAAATAAAGTGTTTTTCTCAAAATCAAATTTAAGGGGGGTATCTCTGACATTTTGAGTTCCTTTATCAAAACTAGGTATGCCAGCACGCTGAAGATGGACTCATTGTTTGAATTAATACTCAAAATAATTGGAATTTTAGTGTAGAAACAATGGTTATGTTTTTTTTTATAAATAAGCAACGGTCGCCTGTTTTAAAAAACTGTGATATGGTTTTTTAGAATGAAAAGTGCTGAATACGATTATGCAAATTCTAAACAAATTTGGCATAAGTTGTTTTTTCACAAAAACAAGTGTTTTTATTCGAGTATCTGTTTATTCATCGATGATAATAATATGATAAGTCACACGACTAGGATCTCAGGCTAATGCATCATGCAGCGAAAAAAGAAACTTCATAGATTTCGTCTCTAAATTGTGAAATACACGATCAATTTAAAGCGTGGAATACACGATCAATTTAAATTGTCACTCTTTTTCTTCCATTTAAATTAAAGAGCCTCACCTTTCAACTTTCAAATAAACTTTCTTTCTACAATGGACAGTCAATCCGTTAGCATCGCTGCGGCAAGTTTGGCTATATATATTTATATATTTATTTATTATTTATATATATTTAAGGGCCATTCGCAAAAATTGATCCTCGAAAAATGTAAAAATCTTGTGAATTTCTTGACTCGCGCAAGTTTGTGACAATAAAGTAGTACACTATCTCCGGAAAGTCTGTGCCTTCTATTCCGGGATAAAATGATCAATTAGGGTTGGGCGCTTAATGGACAGACATATGCTGATTGTTTCATTAACTCAAGTGTATCCCAAACTTCTGTTCTTGGTCCAATGTGTTCCTTGTTTTCATCAACATCCTCAGTCACTCTACGGTGACGACACAACCTCTTATTGAGGCTGACGCTCTGTTTGGATGAATAAGCTACCGAGCAAGAGGTGACTTGTGACATATAACAACTCGGAAACTGAACTATCTATTCACTGATTTAAAGATTCACTTTTGCCTCCTGTAAATATGAATTGTGATGATCTCCCAGAGAATAACAACTTTACTTGGAATGGTTATATTGAGTTGAAGTGAGTTAACATAATACTTCTATCTAACAAATGAAGAAAAGATACAACCCAACACTTTGGATTTGAATAAATGATTTCTTTGCATTGCTTAAAGAAACTTTTTTGGACACTGTCTGATCCCTGAAATTGTGAAAGATTCACAAATCAATAGACAATCAAGTATGAGAAGTAAATACATAGAAAAACAAATAGAAAAACCAAGGGGTAAATAAATCAACACATGAAAATCCTCACTTGTCGCATAGTTGGCATACCAGAAGCAGGTAGTTTATTTTGGCATTCGCTGGAAAAGAAAAATAGAATTGAACATGTTAATTATAGGGAATTCTTTTACAACTAATGAGATGGCACTGGGTAAGTTGAACAAATTTTTTCGATAGTATTTCATGATGACATTGCACTGCTAAATCGTAGAACAGAAAACAAAACAAGCAGTTTCATGTCATCACACTGCCACAGCATATCATAAACCTTCGTGCTACAGTTGTTCTGCTTTAAGGGAACCAATTGTTGCGGGAACTAATTTTTTTCGCATTTCGCGGGAAATTATTTTTGCAAATATGGAACGTTATCATGTCTTTCTCAGGAATTTATTTTTGCAAATGTAGGTAATTTATTATTTTTTTACTAGAACTAATTTTGCTTGTTTTCAAACATTTAGCGAGAAATTTATTTCACAAATTTGGCCAAAATTGTCTAAATTTTCAATGTCAATGTAATTGCCAAGTTTTGTGTCAACCATTTTGAAAAAAACATTGGCACACCGAATCATCTTCCATACTAGCCAAACAACACCATTGAGGCCTGTTATTTTGCTAAATATCTCATTTGCTTACGATTTTCTATATTGTGTCTCATTTGCTAGCCATACAAAGATTTTCGTCGAACCATAACATCCCTCCCGGTCCTGCTATATTCATTTGGAAAATAGAAAATATTAGTTTTTAAAGTAAATTGTTATTAAATTATGTGTTTCAGCTTTAGACAAACGTTTTACTGATGTGCTAATTCTAATTCGTTTTTTCGGTACTCTAGAGTATATGATAATCTACACCTAGGTTAAGTCAATAAGTTATAACTTTTGATTGAACGGTCCAAATTACTTTAAATTTAGTTTGTATATTAAAAGGGCTAAATGCAAGCCATGAAGATCTGGTTACATGGAGTCATTTGCATACATAGGTTGCCCCCAATTGGGGTATATGTTAAAAAAAACAGGACCCAAATCTCTTGAACGAGACTGAGTGTACAAATTCTTTGGATCAGTGTGATGCATTTAGTAGAGAAAAAGAAAAAAAAACTGTCCGGCGCGCTCATTTGGGTATAAAAACAACAAATGCACCAAAAAATACGAATGCGCGCGGACATGCATAACAGAAAATCAATTTACCTTGGCCTAAGTGTTTTCAAAAGACCCGGTTATATTGCGTTTCAAAGAAATGAGGACAGCTACCAACAATGTCGAAGTTTATGAAGTCACAGTTGAAAATCTTTTGATGGCATTTGCTGACCGCGAAAAAACAACTTTTCCATCAACTAATAAAATAAACGATCGCAAAAAGTTATTTTTTGCCTCAACCGCAAAATTATATGTCTGCGAACACTAAAATTTTTGCAGCAAGCCATCAATCGCGTAATTTTGTCTGGAAAAAATTCGTCCATTAAAATAGTCAAAACAACTCACATCCTGCAGGAAATCAGATCGATTAAAAAATTTGGCGACTTAAGGGTTAACCTAGGACAATCAGGAAATGAAGTTAAATATCCACGGCTATAACTTTTGCTGCAACGACTACTTATCTCACACAAAGTGTATCACAAAAACCACAAAGTTGGGTTGTCAAATCAGACTCATTAGGTCCAGTGTGTGCTAATTAAAAAGAAATTACACTCTGAAAATCTTTCACAAAGCAAAGCGGCTTTGACACCAACTGTAGAAATTATGTTCGCACCTGACTGCTGCATTGGTTTCATCTATTTCCTGCTGCAGTTGATTCATGCGCATGTCGAACGATGCACGCTCCAGTTGCAGGGACTGAATTTGTTCGCAAGCTTTAATGAATGAAGTTAACAAATAAATAATTGCATCAGAAAACTAGCGGTTGAAAAATTCTTTATTCATTAGGGCAACATTGTTGCAAATTTTTAGCCTAAGAAAAATGGCAGAGCTGCTCAATAATGCAGTAATTGTAAAGTTCTTAGACAGGAGCAATATGTGTATTTTATAGATTGAAAAAGGCATAAGCATGTTTGGAGCACTTGAAGAGCTAATCAAATTGCATGCTTTTGACAAATGGTTTCTAAGATATGAGACAACTAAGTTTAATGACTGAATTATCCAGGCACCGCTTTGTTATCTTTTTATTGATTAGAAAGAAGAATTTCAGAAGGATGATAATTAGGACTGGTGAAGATAACAAAGTTCACTGTGTTCTGCAATATATAAACTGACAAATAATTGGAAGACACTTACTTCTTTGCAGAATAGCTGCATTACTCAGCTTATTACCTCGACCACCAGAAGTGTTGGGAAGAAGATGTAAAAGTTCTTCAAATGCATTCTACAAGAACAGACAACCATCCGATAATAACCAAATAAAACAACAAGCTGGCTCAATGGTGTATTCACAAAATCAAGTATCCATAAAACCTCACCCACTCCCACATGTCCTTACTCGAAGAAAATAATCATCTTTCCTGCCCTTACCTCACATATTACATGCCAATTACTGAGATAACTTTTGTTTACACAAATTTCTATTGACATTTTACGATCCTCATTGGTTTAACTTAATTTAATATTTCTTACAGTATTTAAAATGCCTGTTTCTTCTCCTACTCCTCCTACTACTCAAAGTTAGAGTCGAGTTCGTGCATTTAGTACATCAAACCGATATTGGAGGTGACAGTGCTTCATTGTGAGTTTTGAAATCCTTTTTCCTCCATGCGATACAATGATAAGAACTTTTTTACTACAATACAACTCATATATTCTCTTCATTATGAGATTTACAAAAAAAATTGTTTGGTTGAAGCCGATATTTACAATATTAACCTTGCAAGCGCTCGGTTTTTTGACAAAAATTGTTTCATGAACAAACGAATCAGAATTTGCAATTTTCTTTTAAAACACGCTCATGTTAAAATCAATTATACAGTGTGCAGTACAGTTTTGCATGTTTCACAACAGATGATGTTTCAGTTTAGAGATCAAATTTTAAAATTGTAAAACCACCAATAAACTTTCTCCCTGCTGGCTGAAAGCTGGCTAATCTTTATTCATCCAGCAGATGAATAATGATGACTGAAAAAGTTCCAAAAATCTTTTATTTCCTTGTTTAAGCTTTTTTGGCTCACCAGTATCTATTTTCCTCCAATATCTGCCCCAACAAGAAAACATAATTCTTAGAGTGAATGCTTAGAAAGACAACATAAGTCTCAATCTCTCACACAGCTTTTTGGTCATTGCAATATTTTCCAATGCAAGCATTGAATTGCATTTATCTGGGTTCATATTAGCCCGCCATTGTTGTTGTTCCGCCTCATGATGCTATGCTTAACCACGCCATGCTGATTGAGGTTAAGATGATGGCGAGGAGGGTGAAGTCATTGTATCTTGTATCTTAAAAAGTTTCTCATTGTGTGAGGAAAATGCTGAAATATTTTCAACCACAAACAGGAAATTAAAATGCTGAAATAGCTTGAATCAAGTTTTTTAAGAGAAATCAGGTTTTCGAGGACAAACATCTAACATAATCCCTTCTCGATAATAATAGGACAATTAACAAAAAGTAATATTTTGCAAGACAAAAAGTATTATTATTTTGTCACATTCTGCTTGCACATTTGAAATGGCTCTAAAAAATTGATACCATAATGTCATCAAAATTATTTCAATTTAATTTTTTTTGTGACTGTATATTTCTGGATGAACAAGGAATATTAATTTCCCGATTGGCAAAATTTGGTATTATGTAGGCAAAGTGCAGCAGGTTGTAAGTCTTCAAGCCATGTGGCTTCATGTTCGATTTTAGCCAAGATATCAAACGAAATCAATGGAATGAATACTTATTGCTGTTTGTTACGATGCTTTCTAAGTGACAAGATATCAAGCGAAATCAATGGAATGAATACTTGTTGCTGTTTGTTGCGATGCTTACTAATCAGTTAATCACTTGGTTTAAATATTGCACCTGACCAACCATTGTTACTAATTCTGCACTTTAGAAGCTTATTGTTGCTAGCATGAGGTTGAAGAAATTCTTTTTTTTTTTTTTTTTTTTCAGTGAGTTTATATATTAAGAACATTTATTCAAATTGAAAACAATAGTATATACATATCTACAATATAAGCTAAAACTAGAAAACGAAGAAGTTTGAAGTTTGAAGAAATTTGCCTATTTCTAGAAAATCAAAAACTTAATTGATACCTTGATCAAACCACGGCGCTTCTGCTCAGCTGATAAATGGCACTGTCTTCTATGCTCCTACAACAAACAAAGAAGGCATGAAAATAAGTAACATTGAATTCTAATTAAAAATAATGAAAACAATAAAAAGTTTGGCAATTACATTATACATATCTCGATTGGTAACTTGAGTAATGGACCGTGGCACCTACAAGAAAAGATAAACTGGAATTACAAGAAATCTGGAGACCACAGAATAAAATGGCACCAATAGATTATACAGGCATTACATCAAAATGAATGCTTGAAATGTTACGTGTGCTATATGAAGCGAATTAATACTAGCGTAAGGAAATGACACTAACTGAAGCACTTTGTGTATCTTCTGCTGGGATTTCACCTTCCACTTCTGAAAGAAAGGGGAAGCATTTGTAAAATAATTATGATACAGTGAATTCGAACTCCGTAAAACTTTGAATTGGAATTTTTACAAAAATAAGTCTTGTTCTTCACCACTAGTGTTTGCAATGACAGTTTTAGGTGGCACTCGAAATGTCGAAATGTTTAGAATTTTAAAAAGTTTTGAATGAAAGTTGTTGATGACTCATTTTTAATTTCAATCAACGCTAATGTTGTTGCAGCGTCGTTTGACCATGATATGCCTACTGGAAAAGTTAAATAAGAGGTTTTAAAAAATGAAAAAAAGGAATTATGACGCAAGATAAAAAAACAATGTAATGATGTTAAATTTTTGTGTCTTAAAGTGAAATCAAAACCACTAGGTCTAACACTTAAAAAATTAACATAACCAACATTTTCATTCATCCATTATTTAACTTTGAAAGAGTTCACAGCCAAACCTAAGTTCACAGTCAAACCTTAAGGATACAGCGTCGTCTTTTAAGCATGTTTTTTATTTTTAAAATTTTTCCAATTTCCTTTTTATTTCAATTAATATATAAATGTAGTAAACAAAACAAAAGCTTAGTAGCTAGTGTAATGAAGAACTCGACTTCCAAAGTCAAAGAAAGGTTTATACTAGTGGATATACTCCTCTACAAAAGATTGAAAAAAAAGGTTGAAAAAAATCTTTCTGCCTTTTGCAAGGATCAACAGACACAAATCAAAAAAAAGATAACAATAAGGGAACTTGCAAAAACTACACATGATGTCAAAAGGTTTCGACTCATATCTCTGAACTTTGAGGACATCAGAATTCTAGCTGAGTCATCCATAACTGGATCCGCTAAAGCAGTCGTCAGCAGAGACTAGAATTCTCTTTAAACAAATTACTCAAACCTGATGCAAGCTCCCGTATGACTAAGGTTATATGTGTGGGTGTCAGACCACAAAGACCTATTAGGCTAATAGACCCCCCTGCAAAAGCTTCTCACAATAAGAAGGCCCAGTAACAACAATTATTTAAACCGCCAGACTGATTGATGGATGCTATCAGTTTGTACTGTTTCTGAACGAAAATCTCTTCATCAACCATTATATCATGGAGGTAGAAAAGAAACAGGAGATAGAACTCTTTCTGTAGTGCGCACAGTTCTATTGAAAATTCTATTGTTGCGGCATGCCTTTGATATCATGCGCTATAACAATTTCACTGGATTTTTTGCAAAACACTTACATAATTGCTCGTCGGGCCGTTTGCTTTTGTCGTGAAAAAGACTCTTTTACGACGAAATCTTGTGTTTTAGTCGGTAAAATCACTTGGTGTGTCCTACAAAAATTTATGTATCCATAACAACACTTGGTATATGAAGAAAAACAGCCCACATCAGAAAAATTAAGTTTTTCTGTCATGGAGTGATGCTTAACTTACCCTTGGGATCACAAGAATTTAACACGAAATGATTAAAACTACGAAGTGCCGCGGTAACCTCAGATCGACGAAGAGTTAATGAAGCGAATGTTTTTTGAATGGAATAAAATGCTTTAGGGTATTGTAGGCAAAAGAGATTTTTGTGGTGCCTATTTTTACTGTTTATTAAGCTTGTGAGCGCGGGAAGGACAGCCATCTTGTTTCCTTTGTTCTTCTTATGTTATTCTAGTTTGCGCTCTTATGCATGCATGTGATGTTTCGAGTATTTGGCGTGTTTTATCATGAGTTTTATTTTTATGTAATGATATTTTCGTAATGTTTTAGTTTAAGTAAGATGAAGAAGAAAATAAAAGTAAAGTAAATAGTTTTTTTAAAACTATATACAGGATTAGCAACAACAGTTTCGTGTTATTATGGAATTGCAAAAGAAGTAACTTTCAAGTATTTGTATAATTTTTGGTGGAAATGATACCTTGGAAAAAGGGTTATAAAAATCCTAAAGAAGTGCATGAATGCCTGAGGATAGCAAGCACAACGCAAGCGTTTGTCAAAATGATAGATCGTGTGTTTGATTGGGTCTCAATGTTTCACAAATCAACAAAGGTCGATTTGGAAAGCCAGAGCTGATTGGGCGCTTCAAGGTACATTTTTATTTTGCTATAAGGTCATGTAACCACTGTGGTTGCCATAAAAAAAATCATTCTTATGTTTTTGCAATCCAGTTTACAAATAATACAAACCTTGTTTTTCTCGATTTCATGACAAAAATTTTTTTTTTTCAAGTTTAGTTTTACAAATGTTTACTTATTGATGGGAATGGATACTTATCTTTATTCTAACTTCATCTAGTGT
>JAYJMG010116453.1:0-15312 GCA_036873935.1 Stomotoca atra
AATAACTCAATTTCTGCGCATGGGAAACAGCATAACTTTCCACATATATAATTATATGGTACTGATCCATATAAAAACCCTAAATGAGTTCTTGCACTTGAGACATGACGATGCACCAATTTTTTGCAGCCTTAACTTCGTTGAGGTATTGTTAAAGCTAACCAAGCAATCAATTTCAGTACAAGTTCAAATATCGGGCCGTAACTTTGGTTTTGTAATGTATAAGGACAGTTAACCTGAAGTTGATGATGAACCACGAAGGCTTCTTCTGTTATCCTAGTTGCCATCATTTGACTTGCGAAAATTCTTCAAATTTGTGTAAACCGCGTAACAGCTTCTATGCTTGCCGTATTTTGTTGGGTCAGGCATCTGAAAGAATTGGGAAAGAAGATTGCCTTCTTTTTCGGATGAAGCATGTAAGACTTTCTAAAAAGTATAGCAATATAGATAGATGTCAATACATGTCTCCTTAAAGCAACTTTTACAGAAATATATAATAGAGTAACATATAATAAAGTCAAGATTTATTCTGCATAAGTTATTTTTAAGGGGCCAGTTAAGGGGCCAGTGAAGTCATCTTTAAAAGTTAGTATAATTAAAACGCCGAAAATAATGCTTATAAGACACAGACTACAGCAGTTAAAAAGATAGTAATTTGTAACATTCTCACCTTCCATGATTGTTGGGTAAAAGCAGAAAGGCTATCTTTGGAGCCTGAAACCACATGGATGATACACTCATTTGGTCGGATAATTTTGTGCTTCTTTCTTTTCTTCTTCACCGGGCTCTCGCATTCCATATCTCTTTATTTCATATTAACCATAAAATATATTGCATCTATATCTATAGTTTTCTGCTTCAAAAAAGAACCTTTTTGTAAATAAACATTAAATGAATACATTGCAGTGCAAATTCGAACAAAACTAGAAAAACAAGAATTTTACTATTTTGCTTTTTCAAACATATCACTTAAAATAATAGGCAATAAATACTTAACCAGGAAGGCTCATGGTCTGAAACTTCGTCTAGGGACTGTCTGAATATACCACCTGACTGTGGTAAAGTATCTTACCCATACAATTCACCAAAATGGAGTTATCAGAATTGAAAGTTGAAAAAAGTGCAAAAAAGGTAATTTTTCAACTTTTTTTGATGACTTCAGCAAAAAAAATTTAGGATTTTTTTTTTTCTTCAGGAATTCATAAAGCACATTATAACAGACATTCCTACAAATTTTGAGAAAAAATTGGTTTCTCGTTTAGATTTCGGAAAATCTTCCGTTCTGTAAAATACACACATGCAAAAAAATTCAAGATGATTAACATCATTTTTCTGAAACCTCAGACATATATCTTATCACTAAAGTAGGTTAGAATTTGCCCCTTGATAGTCAAGCTAGAGTCCACCTAGCTAATAGACTGTTAACTCCACTCTTTCTGTCAATCATAAGCAGTGGTACTTTTAAAAAAGACTTATAAAAAAATAAAAATAAAAATATAATTAACAAAAAAGAACATAAAACAAGACAGATTAAACCCATCTGTGCACGAGAACTTGTGACTCTGAACAGCAGCTTTCTACATGTGTTACGATATGCCAACACTCACCCTCACACAGATGAAACAACCAAAGAAGTTTGTACCAGATTGAGTCAAGATGCAGTGAGTTGTGAGTGGGACAAAATGTCTGATCAAGATGCCATAAAAACAACAGTTTATTTATGTACTCAACTGGAAAAATGCAGAGATGAATACTGACTAGTGATATCGGTTATGTATCATGGCAGAAAACCTGAAATCTTTTAACAAAACCGCTATTTCTAAAGTGAAAACCTGAAATCTTTTAACAAAACTGTTATTTCTAAATTGAAAACCTGAAATATGTTTGTAAAACTTTGAAATTGTTCTTTTTTTAACCTACACTTCCTTTTGAAAACAGCAACTTCATTTTCAAGAAAGTGAATTCCTTTCGGAAAACTTGAATTTCTTTTGGCAGAAACACAAATGTCTGTTGTGAGAAAACCTAAATAATATTTCTGAAAACCTAAATTATTTTCTAAAAGGTCAAAATTATTTTTCGCAACATGACGTCAGCCAGTCTCTTTGCATTAATAGACTGAACCTGCTACCTTGAGCTCATTTATTGATGTGAAGGGCGGCTATCAGCATGTTCTGCTTTCGTTGTAGCTAGGATACCCTTCTTTTCTGCTTCCGGCTGCTTAGCTTTGCTTCTGATTTGAACGCACCAAAAGTCAGGCAAAGAATGTCAAAAAGGGAAAGCGAGCGGGTTTACTAGACTACTTTCAACATGCTCTAATATATGCAAAATATAAAGCAGAGGAAAGAAGATTCAGGAGCCCGGGCCACTTGCAGTCTTGTTCAACTGGTTTCACTTTTGAGTTCTTTGACAAAAGCAAACATACATATATACACCCTCACTCGTCTGCTTTATCTTCTTTGCTTCAAATTGATTTGATTTAATTTATGAATGAATCAAGAAACAAAATAAAGAAAAAAATTATTGGAAAAGATTTGCGGTTTTTGAAAATTGATTTTATTTTTTATGCTCCAAAAAGATTTTAAGTTTTTGCATAAAGATTAAATTCACGTTTTACAAATACATTTCCGTTTTTTAAAAAAATATTTTTAATATTGCACACTGGTAATTCTAGTTTAACAAATATATTTTATGTTCACGCTGTAGATAATTCTCAATTGTGAATTAACAATTCAAAGTTTTATTACTGTATACCCCGGTATATAAGTCGAACCTGTGTATAAGTTGACCTAACAACTCAGGGTAAAATTTTAGGTGTCTTTTTCTTTAAAATACAACTTGACTCATACTCTTTGTATAAGTCGAGGTGTATTTTAAAGCCTCGTTTTTATTGTTCAAAAACTCGACTTATACACCGGGAAATACGGTAATACATTTCACGTTTTCACTTTAGAAATAATGGTTTTGTTAAAAGATTTCAGGTTTTCACTTTAAAAATAACAGTTTCGTTAAAAGATTTTGAAAATCATGTCAATTAAATGCCCTTAGCGGGCGGAAAGATTTCTGTCTTTTTTTGCACTTTGAAAGTAATCTTGCATATTTTATATATGATGTATATACAATTTTTGTTAACAAATTTTTCATGTATTATACATGAAGAGATTTGTATGAAAAAAAGTCACCCTCATCGCTGGAATTTACTGACTTAAAATTTTTGTTAAGACTTGCACAAACCACCCGAAAAACTATGTCTCTCACACATCCTTCATATTTAGCTTTTGCTCTTAGCCGAGAAATGGAGCATGATATAACAGGCTAATACAAAAAGACGAGATAAAGTAGCTAGAAGTATCCAACCAATTTTTAGAACAAAATTTAAACGAATCAAATTGTCTGGAACGAATCAAATTGTCGAAATTTGCTAGGTCAGTGCTTCTTTTATATGAAAAATTTCCGCCACCATGTGGAAAAGTATTTCCAGGTATCAAACAGAGGAATCTGACTTATTTCCCCTTCTAAAAAGCAAGGTGTTGTTTACTTTGATCTGTACTCTGTCAATGTTTCATGGAAAAAAGACCAGGACAGTCTGTGGAGGGCTGTCTTAGATGTTTCTCCTTTCAAGAAGTCGACAAAAAACAGTGCTATCAAATATTTTGAGGTCAGTATTCAGTGAGAAGATGATAAACTCTGTGCAATATGTTTTTCACCAGAAAAACATTCAAGATTGGCAAGCTACCAAATAGAAAAAAAAGGCTGTGGAGTGTTAAATGGAAATAGCAATAATGAATGTAAATTTACAAATAATAGTGTAGTGAAGGAGAAAACCTTATATTTTAAATTGCCTGAAAAGGTCAAAACAGTTATGTTGGAAAGTGTTATTAACGAGATGATTGAGTATCAGCATGTCGACATTGAAGTGAATGTGACTGAAGAAAATGCCCTGAAATCAATCAACAAAATGAATATAAAAGAATATATGATCACTGATGATGGCTGTACCTACATACGATTAACTATGCATGACAAGTTGGCAGACATTATTAAAGTAGGGGAGTGTTACATTTTAGAGAATCTACAAGTTGGTAGTTTCCATAACAATACAATACTGAAGTCCACTCACTCAACAAAAGTAACTAAGAGCAATGCTGACATAAATTCAAGCGACACTCCAGAGTTCTTTGAGCTGAAACTGAAGATTTCACAGTCCAAGAAAAGGTTGCTTTCAAATCAATTGATTCTGCAACCCTTGAAAACGTGGCTAAGTGTGTTAATTGCCGGTGAATCATTTCAATTTTCAAAGCTTTGGTGACATGTCATATTTGTGGGATAGTGCAGCTTGTGGCAATCTCACAGGATTCATACAGTCGGGGAAAGTCGGGATAAAAAGGGTCTTTTTCAAGTAGGTCAGGGAATGTCAGGGAATCTTATAAAAAGTTTTTAAAAAATGTTTTGTGTTAAATACTTTGGTTTATTTGAATCAAAATTTATGTTGTTTAGTAATTTCAAGGAATATTATTACAAAGAAAACTGCACATCATATTTCACTTTTTTTTAATTATTTAGTATGCCAAAACAAACATATTTTAATGAATTATAGTTAAAAGACACTCAGTTCAAAAATTGGATTTCACGTGCACCAACAAAAACATTCACCCAAGATGCAAATTGTGCAAAACAGACATTGTCATTGGTAACATCTAAAAAAGAAAAACTCTGTTGTATAATATATTTTGTTTTTAACGTTTAAACTAGAAAACAAAGACAAATTTGCTTGATTAATTTACTATAAAACAATATCCATTATATCATTCATATATCTTATAATTCAAGGGAAGTCAGGGAAAATAGTATGCTTATCAACAAATAGTCAGGGAAAATAGTATACTTTTCTGTGCAAGAATCGGGGAGAATAGTATGAAAAAGTCAGGGAAGATTTTAATTCCAAACCTGTATGAACCCTGTCATAAAAAACATCAGGCTGAAGTAAGAGAAATTAGGAACATTCGCAAAACACTTCTTAAAATCTTTTCAGTTTTAGAAAGAATACAAAGCTGCCAAAAATGTCCAATTTTTGAAAAATAAGCAGTGAATCAAATTAATTTAAGAAACATTCAGGCTAGATCCATGAAGTGTTTCTTTTAAAACAAATGTGCATATTTTTAAAAAGAGGAAAACATGTTAATATTTTTTATCATGTTTATATAAGTGATGTTCTGAAAAATGATGAAAATGGATTACAGACAGAAACTGCCTGAAAAGCCTTCCGAAGACGGAAATAATTTTTTTGAGAGAGCACTCTCTCAAGGCACTAATATCGAAAAGATCAGTAACCTCCCTTATTGCAAGGTTTTTACCCTTATCGGTGTAAACCTCCCAAAACACCTGAAGGAAAAAATAAACCAGCCAAGTATAAAAATTTGAGCAAAATATAAAATGGACCAGCCAAGTATAAAAATTTGAACCTGTCAATATAAAAAAAGGCCTGCCTTTCACACACAAAAAAATAATAATAACGATATTGCTAAAAAAAACACATAAAAAAGACCGATTAAACCCATCTGTGCACCAGAACTTGCGACTCTGAACAATAGCCTTACACAATTGTAAATAGTAAATTTGTTTATAGCCTAGACCCCAAGGCACATTTATTGATACACTAATTATTTATATATTTATTTATTTGCTTGAAAAACATTCAATAGTACTTTCTATTTATTCTAGCCTATTACATTTTTGTCTTAGTATTCTCTTTTAGTTTTTAGCAATTTCTTTTGTTTTCCTGGTTCTGCATTTTGTTAATTGCCTTTAAAGGGATTCTATGATGAAAAATGAAATTCTGTTATTAAACCCATTGCCATAAACAAAGTTCATTAATAAATATAAAAAATATCAAACTTTACCTAAACCAAAGCAACTACCATTTCAAATTTTAAACTTTCACTTTGCAGCTAGTATTTTGAACTTCTTCTTCACGAGCAAATTTCTTAACTAGCTCCAGGCTTCTTTTTACTTGTGACGTATTAAGTAAGTATAAACCAAGTTACATATCATACTACATGCTATAAAACATGGAAGTTTCCTTTCGGAGCATAGAGAGAACCAGTAATAGAAGGTATACGGAGCGGGCGCGAGGTCCAGGTCTTCATGAGCCATCCTTCCTTCAGGGTTAGGTTTGTTATTCCTAATTCTTTCCAATTTTCAAGGAGTTCCTTTTGTTCCCTTTCCTTGATTCCTGAATGACTTATCATGTACCGGAACGTCTCCTTACTCCCTTGAAATGGTATGTTATATACTGAGTCATTTCTCTTTGGTAACTTAATTGGATTCTCAAATAGTCTCACCTTGACCTTAATGTCACCTTCTTCAATGGTCGCATTACTGTCGTAGAGGATGTAATCTTGCGTTCTTAGGTACTTGAACGCCCATCTCCTCTCGTAGATTACTTCGGGAATTATGCTTGTTCCAGTGCTATTTATTGTTCCTGCTACTAGAATCTCTGTTGGAGGACGCGTTGCAGGACTTACATCATTTATCTCGAACTTGGTAGCTGGTATTTTAACCGTTCCTTCTGATGCCTCTGTGAGAGTGACATTCCGTCGCCTATATGTTGGACATATAATCTGGCTTATATTGCAGTCGTCAAGGAAGGTATTCATTCTGTAGAGTGTTTGATTACAGATTTTGTTTATTCGTGGTTGATATACATTGTCCTTGCATGCTTTTCCTGCCTTGCATTGCTGCGCAACACTTGAGTCGAATTTAAAGACCCGGGCTGAGCAAGGATGACACATCCATGATTTTCGATAGCTCACGCCATAACATAATCCAGTCTCCTTTTGGATAGTATATCTCCTTACTCTGCTTTCACCTGGGTTTTCCTCTATTATCTCATACAGGTAGTCGTTTGTTTTCACGAGTGTTTTCTCTTCCGTATTCTCATCCGTGTATTCTCTCAGTTGAGTTGGTACATCCTTTTGTTTATTGTTTCTGTTCTTCCATTTAAATTCGTCTATGGCAGATCCAATTCTGGTCAGAAGATGCCTCTGTATTCCTTCTCTTTCCTGCCATTTCTCAAATCCTTCAATGGTAAGTTCACTTTTAGTTAGAAGTTGTTTCTGCGGTTTTCCCTTCTGTAGATCTCGTAGCGCTTTCAATAATTCCATGACCTCATCTTTAGTTTCTGTAAAGGTTTCCGTTCTTCCCTTTTGGTTGATCTTTATTATGCTTTTTCCTTGGACGTGTCTTATTTGTACCTTGGTTTCGTATAAGACCGCTTTTTTCTTTTGCGATTTTCGCCTCTCGATTCGGTAAGGCTCCTTCTCGCAATTCCAGAGGTTATCGTCTTGATATACGTGATTTGGTATTACCCTTTCATGTATTAATTCTTCTTGCTCATTTCTGTCTTCTTTGGTTGCATATAACACCTGAGTGTTGAACTTGATCGTTCCATATGTTGTCCACTTATTTGCTAACAGTTTATGTTTTATTTCAATTAGCGTGTTATTTGATTTCTCCATGAGAGTGCCATTTTTGAAATTTGCTATCCTGATTTGTTCAGGGATCGCAATTTCTTCCGTGTATCTTGAGTTGAAAGTGATAGTTTTATGAATTAATTTCCCTTTTGGTATTTTCATAATCTCTGTATAGTTACCTTGGTATCGTATTTTCATTTCTGTTGTTATGTCTGATCTTTTTCTGACTATTTTCATTGAGAGCATCGAGTTTCTCCATTTACTTCTAGTTCTGGTTGTGCTTCCAATAACTGTTCTTGATGGAGCGTAACATACGAGTTTTTCCTGTCTCGACAGTGTCATATTCAACTTTTGTTGTCGTATGACGATGATTCTTTCAGATTGTTTTGAAATCACGTACGTATCGCCTATCAAGGTTTTCGTTGTTTTTCCTATTGTGTGATTTACTTGTGTTAATTTGCAGATCATCACTGGTATGCTTTTATTATATCCTTCTGGAGTATAACGATGGAGCGGAAGGAATGTTGCTTGTGTCCCATTCATGAGACATGCCATTCCTATCATCAGTCCAATTGAGGGTTTTTTATTCCAAGGAGAGCCACTCAGTCTTTTGTTGCAGAGAGCTGAGTTGCTTGGTCGTCTTTCTCCCCCAGATCTTTGGCCAATTCTTTTTGAGGCCAGATCTTTGCAGCATACATATGTAGCCCATAAAATGGCGTTGAAGAATATTATCGCAATCAATGTTGCTAGATTAGTGGTGCCAGTATAATCAAACCATATCTTTGTGTCTGAACAATTCATTCGTGGGCATGTTTGCATAGGTCCTGGATTTTCCTCTATGTCAGGGAACTTCAATGCATCTGTCCTTGCTTTGTAAATCACGATGAACACAAGTTCTATTAGTAAGAAGGAGCATATTATTGACAATGTTGCACAAGAACAGGGACCTGGATGATCCTCTATGTCCCCATCATTGGTTAGATCCTTCTTCCTATTCATCCCTTCTGGATGCTTAAAATCCATTTTCCTACTTCATGCTGTATGTAATTAATAGTTGGCGGAACAAAATCTGTGAAACCGTTTCTGGATATATAGTCGGCGATGACATTATCTTTTCCTGCGGTGTGACGAATGATGGACCCTGTCTGGTTTATATCAAGTACTATCCTCGCCCTCTTTCGATGCAGTTGTAGAAGTCCCTTCGCATTCTGGTCAAGCAGATGTATTAACGGTTTATGGTCTGTGTAGACTACCGTATGTCGCCAGGAGATTCTATCAGCAAGCTTCTTGAGCGCGAGCTCAATAGCTGCTAATTCTCGATCCAACGCACAGGCAGCTACCTTTTCCACTGAGAAGAGACAAGAGTCCATGGCGATGACTTTTCCTTCTTGCATAGCGACGTACCCACAGCCAACATCACTGGCGTCAGTATATATGTCTGTTGATAGCTCAGGATTGATTGTTGCGATATACCCTGAGCTGTGTAAGTTTTTTATGATTATCCATAGTTTCGTCATATCTTCGTCTGAAAGGGAAGTATCCTTACATTCCTTTCTCAGCTTCAGGTACAGGAAGTGCATCTTTGTTGAAAATCGCGGGACAAATTCCCGGTAGTAGTTCAGTATTCCCACTAACGCGTGAATATGCTGTTTTGGCTTCTTCTCATTCCTGTTTTCTGGCTTGGTGTAATGCAAGATTAACTGTGTAACCTTTCTTTGTATAGCCGTGACTATTTGCTCGCTTAGTCCTCTGCCATTTTTTGAAACTACATACCCTAAGAAGGATACCTTTGTAGCCCCAAATTGGCATTTCACTGGAACGATTTGCAGCCCATTGGAATGGAGGATGTTTAACACCTTATCGACCAATAGTTTCAGTTCTGCCAGGTTAGAAGCTGCGAGTAGAAGATCATCCACGAAATGAGCCAACCATTCCATGAAACGCTCTTGCTCTTCTAATTTCATATTACTTTCCTCGAGGATGTCCCTAATTTGCACGTGGAAGATCCCAGGTGCGTTTGTCCATCCCTGGACCATAACATTGTACTCATACTGACCGAATGGGGCGACTATGGAGGTCAGCCACTTGGACTTTTCTTCAAGAGGGCATTGGTGGAAACCGTCTGCCAGATCTAGTACCGCAAATACTTCGCCCTTCCTTGAGAAGTCATCGAAGATGCGTTGCAGGTTACTGATCGGTTTTCCCACCTTTACGCATTTCTGGTTTAGATCACGTAGATCCGCAACTATGCGATACCTCTTTCTATTCTCTTCATCTGTCTGTCCCTTTTCGATGCAAAGAATGGGTGCATAATGAGGTGCATCTGATTTCCTTATGTGTCCGGAATCAATCATCTGCTGTAACTTTGATCGAGCAGCATGTTCCTTATCTTTATTCATAGTGTACGGTTTTTGAAGAAGTAATGTTTCTCCTTCCTTTATCCTGATCTCGACTGGCTTGAGGGTAGTTGGGGGCAGATTTTCTCTCCTAAATCTCTCCGTTTGTTCTTGTAACCAGTCCTGAGTGAACACCGTCTTGGCTTTTGGGTGGTATTCTTCCACGACCGCACAGATATTCTGTAAGGGAATCAGCTCATTCGAAGAACCAGTGCAGATATATTCTGTGTTGAACTGTTCTTCTGCTATGAGAGCATTTATCCTTGTGACCACATTATTATGTTCTTGGGCCAATATCTCGTCATCTTTTCCTTTCAGTGTCCAGAGACCATTCTGGAATCCTAGCGTCCAGTTATAGTCCGTAAACCAATCTATTCCGAGGAGAGGGATGGAAATTCCTCCCTTGATGACGATAGCCTCTGTGCTCATGACTTTACTTCCGAATTTCAACTGGACATCTGCTACTCCAACTGCTTTTAGTTTGGCGCCTCCTGCACCTTTGAATTGGGGCAGGTCTTTTGCTTCGCAAATCATAAGATTTAGATCTTTTGCTACCTTGTAGGGGATCACTGAGTGTGATGCCCTGAATCAACCATTGCGGACAGTCGCAATCCGTTTGTCGTTGTAAAGTGGAAGAACGGTATTGCGCGAGTGCCGACATCGGCGATGCATGCGCTGATTGATTTGGTCAATTCGGGATGTTTTTCTCGGAGAAATTTGAGTAGTCGGAAACAAGTCTGATCTGTGTGCCCTTCAATTTTGCAATAGGAGCACGTCTTGTTCCCTTCTCCCGAGGTTTCTTCATCTATTTTTACCAGGTGGATTGTTTTTCTTTTGGGACAATCTTTAGCGTAGTGTCCTTCCTCATGACATTTATAGCATTCCCCTTTCATTCGAGGCTTTTCTTGTTCTTTATTTCTTTGTTGCTGTTGTACTACGAGGCATTCATCGCTGGAATGAGCACATTTGCCGTGCACTGAGCATTCCTTAGTGGCAAACTGTCTCCTTCTGCAATCCTCCGTGTTATGTGAGGTGTTCTTGCATTTGTCACACCATTGTTTCTTTCGTTCCTGAGGCTTTGGAGTCGCTGGGGGGGTGGTTTCCTCATTCTTTATTTTAACTAACTTGTAGCAGTCTTTTGTGTGATGTGTCTTGCTTTCACAGATAGCGCACCACTTATTAGTCGGTTCGACTTTTCTTGATGAATTCTTGGTCAAGGTTTGTTCAAAGAGTTCACACTTGGCGACCGCCTCATCGAAGGTTTCGGCGGGTGTTTCCAGAAGAGTTAAGTAATCCGAATAGGATTTGTCCAATCCATTCTGGAACACCCAGTTGAGAGTTCTCTCCGTAGCATCTACTTCTTGAGATTTCTTCTCAATCTCCGTAATGTATTCATTTAGGCTTCGTCCTGCTTGTCGTATGTTCATTAAATTTATTTCCTTTCGCCTTTTCAAGGTCGAATTCGTTTGGCGATTGCGGAGGAATGTTACTATTGCTTCAAAATCTTCTTCGTCATTTTCCGGCTCCTGTATCCACCTTTGTAGTGAATATTTCAGGCGTCCTTCAATTTGGGTCTTGATTAAGGCCGCCTTTTGAGGGTCCGTCCAGTTTTGGATAGTGGCGATTTCATCGAAGGCTTGAAGGAATTCATTCAAATTGCTTGAATAATTTCCTTTTGCATGAGCTTCCCCATCGTATTTAGGTAGGTCTTTTCGTGTAAGTTGTAGTCCTAGCGATGGTCGCTGTCTGGGACCTGGTTGTTGAGGTGGAGGTATAGCATATATGCCTTCTCTTTTAACCAAGGCAATTGAGTGATTTGAATCCTCCTTTATCTCTATGACTTCGTCTTGATTTATGTTGAAATCTAAACTAGCAGGGGTTGGTGGGTTAGAGTGCCCTTGTGGTGTATCAGGAGTTGGAGGATTAACATACTCCTCCGTTGATGCTGAGTTGCTCCTTGTTCGTGCTGCTGGTCCAGCTGAAAGTCGCACGGGTTCGAGGTCCACCAAAGTCTGCGTAGGAGTGTTAGCCTCCATCAATGTGTTCCGGCTGCCTAGTATGAACTTGGTTTCAGCTTGCGATTGCTTGAGTTCTTCTCTTAATTTGTCAATGATTCCTTTCTGTCTACTAGCATTATTTTGTGCATTGCGTTTTACTCTCTTGCATTCCTCTAGCTATCCATTGAGTCTTTCAATTTCTTCTTGGTTGTTGAGTACCTCAATGGCAGTACCACTGCGTAGGTCAATTAGTTCTGTTGTGCTTTGCTGCAGTTGATCTCCCAGGAGTTGGGCCCTTGTGTTCATCCTTTCTTCCATGGTTTCCCTTTCATGTTCCAGTCTCGCAATCTCCTTTTTGTGCTGTTCATTCTCGCGTTCGAGTCCCAGAGTGTACTCCTTATTCCGAGTATTTCTCACAGGAACTATCTGGTTCTGTAAGGCCTCCAACTGTTGAGTTCTTTGGGACAGTTGCTCAGTCCTTTCATCCCCTTCTTTCAACAGCCTTCCTAATTCTTCGTTCAGACCGTTGATTTGGTTTTGCTTATCCATTTCATCATCCTGTGTCCTCTGTTGGGTTTCTGCATGTGATACCCTTTCTTGCTTGTAGTAAAAAAGTAAAATAGTCAAACTGTGTGAGGCTGAGTGTTGGCGCACCGTAACAAGTGTGTAAGGCTACTGTCCAGAGTCGCAAGTTCTGGCGCACAGTTGGACACTAACCTTTTCATTTCATTTCACTGTTTTTTGTTTTTTTTTGTTGCTGTTTTCTTTACCCATTATGTATTTTTATATTTGTGTATGCACTTTTCGGTTGTCTTTTGTAAAACTGTTGTCTTCTCTATGTTCGTCTTCGCTATTTTCTCTTCTACCAGTATGGGCGATATTCGCTGGTATGAGCAATCCTTGCAATAAGGGGGGACATTTATGTCCTCAATAGAGTGTTTTCTCTTTAAAAAATCAGAAACCATTTATTTGGGAGGTATATCAGGCAGTTTTTGTCTGTGACATTTCAACATAATAAAAACGTAATTAACCAAAAAGAACGTAACACAAGACACATTAAATGCATCTGTGCACCAGAACTTGTGACTCTAGGCAGTAGCTTTTCACATGTGTTACGGTGCACCAACACTCAGCCTAATAATTTAGAACCAGACTGCAGAAACACCAAAAGTTTAAAGCAAAGTAAAACGTTATGTGTAAGTGAGAGGACTCGAACTCACACCATCTCACCCTGCTGGTAACAGAGCATTTAAAGTAAAACGTGAAAACAAAAGAGATGACTCGGGCTATAAGTAAAAGAAGAAGTGTTAACATACATTAACTTCAAAAAATTTCGGACCCAAAAAATTCAGACAAAGTATTTTCGGACAAAATAATTTCAGAGATTTTTGACCCTTATTTCTGACAAATGTTGAAAAATTTCGGATGTCATTGTAGGGAACATAAAAAGACGGTAAGCTGTGATAAATGGTGTTCCAATGTTCTGTTTACTCTCATAAAATCATCAGAGCTGGGGGTGAAAGGATCATGTCATCATAAATCATAAATGTTTTTTTAATTTTTAAAGCTTTGTGAGTTTTCTTATGTCCCTTTATTTACACCCACAACCCAAATATTTGACATTTGAAGGACCAAAAAAGAAAATTAAAAAAATTGCCCCTGTTAAAAATTTCGGACGCCTAAAAAATTCGGACTACACAAAATTTCGGACGTTAATATTTTCGGACTCGCCTAGTGTCCGAAATTAAAAACGTCTGAAATTTTTTGAACTTAATGTAGCATATAGCCATGATAAACTGAGCTAATGCTCCCAAAAATTAAATAAAATCAGGATTTGACTACCTGAAGGACAAAATTATTTTTGCCCTTGCTTTACAGCAAACAAACACTATTCAGGCAACTGCAGAACCATTGCGAGATGTGGAAGCCTTAGGATAGATGACACTCCACTAAGACTTGAGATCAAGTGCGGGCCCTCGATTAAGCATCTCCTGCCTCCTGCAAGACTCCTGCCATATCTAGCAATTCCATTTGCCCAACTGTACCAACGACAAAACAAGTACATGGAACTTTCTTCTCTAGCACATCTTTAAGCTTGATGTACGGGTACAAAAATTTATCAATAGCCATCTGCGGCAACTCCGATCTCTAAAGTACGTCTATTTCTACCACACCAGCAAAGTTTGGCCAGTTTTCCCGCCTTGTTCGTGCAGTGTCTATTTTAATGTCATGGAGAAAGAAAAAGCCAGGCCCAACTGATCCATCAAACTTCCTGTGGGCTCTCCAGTCAATTTTTCACAGCAAAGGTCACTCTGACTTCAGTTTCAACTCACAGCAAGACATTCCTGAGGTCCTGAGGGTGGTGTTAGACGAGCTGCAAGGAGTTTCCTTTAACGTTCACGGCACTCTCTCTACTACCTTAAAACATACCATCACCTGCAACATTTGTTTGAATGATTCAACCACTGAAGAAAGCCTTGACATCTTACCGATTCCTGTTTCTCCGAGCATCACTTCTTCACTCAACTTGTGGCTCCAACCATAATCTTTGACTGGATGTAATAGCCTTCTATGCCCTATTAGTGGGGTCTTGACCAACAATACAAAAGAAGTCAATATCACTTTTTGTGGTTCAGTGCTCATTGTCCAGCTTAAGCGTTACCGTTTCAACAATGGTCAGCTGTCAAAAGACGCAATTAATATTAAAATAGAACAGTCTCTATCTGTACCCATCTTTTGCGATGATTCTGTTTCTTTTAACAATGTTTATTCCCTTGCTGCTACCATCAACCACTCTGGTTCGTTAAATGCAGGACATTATTGGGCTTATGTTAAATACCTAAGAGTCTAAGTCTTCGGTTTCATGCAACAACACTGTTGTAAAAAAGGTTGCTCCTGAATCTCTCCCAAATGACTCCTCGTATCTTCTGTTTTATGTACGCACTTAATCCTGTCTGTTCAATACTTTATGTACCACAATTAATTCTATGTTGGGGGAGGGTTTTCTTGACCCAAACAGTTTGTATTATTCCCATTACTGATTGAATATTCAGTGATGTACCGTCACAGTAGGGATGTCAAGTTTGCTCACTTGCACCTAACTTACTACAAGAAGCATTCGCAGGGGGGTCCATTTTCATGACTCTTGTAACAAAGGTTGTTCCCAAATCTCTTCCAAATGACTCTACACTTTCGTAAAGGGGAAAACAGTAGGAAAAGGCGTTGGAAGATCAAGACCGCCAATAAAGCTTTCTTTAAAATCTGGCAAGAATCTTCTAGACCCTAAGCTTCTGTGGTTGCAGACACATCTTATAATGTCCCTCTTCCTCCGTTACAGGATCTTCCACCTCCTCCAGGTATCGCATCAACTTTCAAGCTTACATCTTTTAGCAAAGGTCAATTCTTAAGACTCCTAGCAACCCGTCGTAACGCTTCTTCTCCAGGTATTAA
>JAYJMG010116563.1:0-15308 GCA_036873935.1 Stomotoca atra
TTCGTAATTCTTTTTTCTTTTCTTTCTCGGTGCTGCTTTTTGTTGAAAGTTCGTATCGACAAGGTATTTCTATGCCCTCACCTTGATTCCACATGCAGTACAATTGAACTTTTTTTTTTTGAAAAGCGCTTACTTTTGGCGGGCGCTTACTTTCAGTATTGCGCTTACTTTCGGGAATTTGTTAGTAGCCATTAAAAATTACGCTTACTTTCGGATTACGCTTACTCTTGGATTGCGCTTAGTTTCGGAACTCTACGGTAATTGGTTAGTAAAAAGCTAGTAAATTTTTACTTGTTTTCTTATTTTTTTTTTCTCATCGAGAAAAAAATTTCTCAAGTACTTGTTTTAAGCATAGAGTTACTTAAAACAAGCAAAAATCAGTCTTGGTAAGAAATATACTTTTTGCTGTGAAGATAAAAGAAAAACTAATAGTGTTTCTTATGCTCTTTCTGAAATATGATTTCCAAATTTGCAATAGCAAGACTTATAGGTGTAAAACGTGCATACAGCGGTAACAGGTGATCCAGCAAAAATATTTTGCCTCGTAACAATGCCTTCGGTAATTTTCTTTCAGTTTTAGATTTACTAACCAAGTTCTGATTTTGTCTCGATGACACTACTTTCTACAATGCATATATATAATAAAGCAAACGTAGCTTGTTGCAAAGATTTAAAAAAGATTTTGAAAGATAATTAATTATGTCCAGGTGAAGTTTTTGAAAATATTGCTAAATTACTAAATTTGAAAAAAAACTCGGACTTTGTCTAGGTTGTCTAGGTAACTTCATAGCTGTTCTTTTATCTTTTGGAGCGACAGTGAAACATGCTGGGACAACTAAAGAAAAGAGACAACATTGTCAGAATTTTAAAATTTTAAATAAGGGTCTTTGGCTCAAATAACCGCCCGGGTCAATATAGCGTCCCTCTCGAAGACCAAAGATTAAACCAATGCCCTAGGTGCTTAATCGGTCATTTACCATACTTACTGTGGAGTGCTTTTTATGAAAGTTTTTCTGTGGAATTGTTATTGTTATTTCGTTTTCAGTGAATTATATTTCATTCTTTATTATAGACATTTGGTGGCCCCTACAGTAGATATGGTACACGTGTCAACGCGTTCGCTGTTACTATAGTTGCCAAATGTGTGAGGTTGGTTGCAAAGACTTGGGATTTAAAGTTTAGTTGTGGCGTTAGATGGGAGTTGCTTGGGTGCAAAAAAGGTTAGGTTTAAAATTGATTACATTCAGCTGAAATAATATCTCTAATCTTGCATTTTCTTTTTGGTCTTAAGCAATGTAAAATTTTTTTGTTTTTCCTTAGTTTGTTCTTTATATTTCTTATATTTGAATGAAAAAGTTTGGTGGTTAACTATTTACGTCAATTATAGGTGGAAACCCGATCATTCAATCTGTCACTGGTGAATTGGCAAAGAAAGGCATGAAAGCTAAAGCGAATTGTTCTATTACATCACAGCCTGGTTTCTATTATCAGTGGAAGTTAAGTGGTCATTCAACATTTTCTTTTGATTCGTATCATACTTCAGCATTACAAGGGTCTTCACTTGATGTGAACCACACATACATCTCTCAGCTCTATCTCGATCCAAACATTTCAGAACTGATTGTTAACAGTGATACAGAATGCGACATCGATGAGGACAAGATGGCTACATGCTATTTAAAGGTTACATGCTCAGCCTATTACAAAAAACAATGGGCAGATGAAAGTACTGGAACAGTTACATACACGGGATTCAATGGTAAGTTTCGTTTACTTTGGAATTTTGAAGTAATGTGACATTTTTTAGGAAAAATAGGTACTTAGTACTTGACTGTTTTCTGTTGTCATTCATGATTTTTTTAAAATTGTCAAATTTTGATGTAAAAACTTCTGCTTCATTTTTTTTTAGCATTTGTTCCACCAGTGGAAACTGTAAATGTATTTCGAACAAACACAACTGCTATGCTTCAATGGACAGCGAACGAACACTCTGCTGGCGATTTCCTTGTAACTAGCTACATGGTGAAACTAAATGGAAAAAATTCTGTTATCAACAACAACTTGACTGTTCTTACTATTGAGGAGAATTTCCTTCAACCTTTTACAAGTTATGATGCTGTTGTTACTGCTCGAAATAGATTAAACGCATCATCAGCTGAAAATATTGTTAAATTTACCACGGAAGAAGGTGGTAAGTGTTTCATTGATTTGTTGACTTTCTGCGTAGCACGAAAGACTTTGGTTTCGTCGGAGTTCGTGTTTTTTTGGTTTATCAGTCAAATTAGCTTTGACGCGCTGAACATTTTAGACTGGATACCAGCAAAAAAACTTAAAAATCTTAATACGAAACATCGTAATGGGCTGAAACTTAACAGGTATCATCTTTAGTTCAAGGCTTTTGTCTTAAATGCAAAATGTTGTGACCACATCTATTGATGACGTCGAGATTTGGGTAAATTTGGTACTGGGAGTTTATCTTTAATATATCCACAACAAAGTATTGGCCAAAAAGGCTCAGATTTTCTTGATAACTTCCACAAGTAACAATTCGAGGGTGCGGATTTCAAATATGGGGTTCAGTTTTCGAAATTTACCCAAAAATGGGGGTTCGGACCCATATTTGGGCAAAAAATTAGGAATGCTCCATTTCTCTTAAAAATTTGCACTTGGAACAATTCGAGGGTGCTGATTTCAAATCTGGGTCTCATTTTTTCTCTAAAGTTAATTCTTAAAACGTTTGACATAGAAACACGAAGCAAAAAGCAGAAAGTCTTCTGTCCTCCCGGGGCGTTTTTTTTTTTATTTGTTTTGTTTACTGATTCAGTTATACACCATCCTAGAATTTTGTTCCGAGGGCTAGAAGTAAACGTATCACACAGAATGACAATTGAAGATAATTTCTTTGATTAATTTTTTTTTAGTTCCATCAGAAGCACGAAATTTGACATTAAAAGTATTGTCAAGTGAGATCATAAATGTTACTTGGGATCCCCCAGATCCTGCAAACGGAATTATACACAGCTATGATAATGAACTTAGAGAAAAAGAAAATCATACAAAATTTGCAATTACAAGTAGTAGTACTTTACCTTTTGCACTGGTAACAGGATTGGAAAACTACGCTGTTTATCAAATTAGAGTAAGTGTATCTTCGTCAACCCTCTCTTCAATTTCAAACACTTTTTACTTATATTGAAGTACTTTTAACGTTGGTCAGAGGTGTTCTGGAGGGCTTATTTATGACCAATATATTCTAGGAGGAAGGGGATGTCTTGCTATATTTTGCAAAATTCATGAGAAAAGGAATGATGGAAAACACAGAAGCAAGGCATATCGTGTGTGTGTAGTCCCTTCAAATCAAATTACGATGCACTGAACTTGCTGTTAGTGATGACTCCCAAACCACATTATTGTTCCATTACATATTGTAAATAGATACCAGTCGTAAATCAACATTTGGAGTCGTGTGAACAATCTTAATGTACAAATTCGCTCATCATCTCTCTTCAGGTGCGAGCATCTACAAAGACGGGTGAATTAGTTGGACCTTGGACAGAATGGAAAGAACAAAGAACATTTGAAGGAAGTAAGAACTTTTGCCGCCTGTCTTTGAATTTTACTTTTTCTTTTGTGCACTTGATATAGTGTCAATTACTTACTGGGCATACATCATAGAAGTTTTGCTGACTTTTTTTATTTATTTTACGATATTGACAGTTCCAACTGAGCCTCAGCTGGTCTCAGGTAATGTTTACGCTACCACGGCGGTCAACATTTCATGGCAAGAACCTGTCAAAGCGAATGGTATCATTCGATATTACAATGTAAGTTTCTACATTTGGTACTTTCTTTTGTATTGTTTTTATTAAAAATTGATTTCTTATAAGAAGGAAGATATATGACAAATTACTTAATCTCATAAGATGGTTTGAAATAAAGATGATTTTGAAATTGTGCAAAAAGTCTTTGTTGTAAAAAAAAGCACAAAGTATTTGATATGGCTGCTGGATTTTTAGGGTGTATAATGTGGAAGTAGCATCTTGGGCTTCTAGTAAAAAAATTCTATACCTTTTGTTTGACGCTAAAAAGACTGCTAAATGTTTGAGAGAATTTTTTTAGATCCTGCTTCATGGTACTAAAAGTTACTTCCAAGGTTTTCAAGACAGGAAGATGGAAACATCCAATCAAACATATACTGTTATTACAAAGTTGTTTCCAGGCACCCAATATACTGTTTATATTAATGCAACGACAGGTGGTGGTGTTGGACAAGCAGCATCCTACATTTTTGTGACAGACTACGATAGTATGTGAAGTTTTAATCTGTCTGCCAGTTTATATTCTTGCTTAAATGATATGTTGGAGTAAATCAAGAAAAAACTTATCAACTGCGTTATTTAGAGGGAAAGAAAAGCATTTCTTAAATATTGTGTTTTCTACCTTAATGCATTTATTGCTGCAATTTTGGTTTTCCAATATCTCACATTGTTCTTACATTATTGTAGAACCCCACAAAGGTCAGATTAAAGTTACTGACCACGTAATGCGAAGAAACGAGATAATGTTTTCATCAGTTCCTGCGTTTACAGGACCAATAATGTAAGTGTGTAGCCTCAGACATAAATATCATCATTAAGAATTTATAGGAGATCGAATTTGTTAATTTATTTATTCTTTAGATCATACCAACTTTGTATCACGTCTGTTGTAGACACTTGTTTCAGTGCTTCTACCCTGAAAAACATTTCTATTCCGGCTGATGATGTAGGTAGCAATTTCACAGTGGACATTTGGAAAGGCGTGGAAAAAATTCTTATTATGAACCAGGAATGGAAACTTTCTTTAAGTGGAACTTATGTGTTTTGCTGGAGAGCGGTTGTTGAGCAGAAGGTACTTTTGATGCACCATGTTGTTTTTACGCCTATCTTGTGAATGGATACTGCATCTCCACTTTTTATTGATACTAATTCAATTCACATTTTTGTTTTCTGCATGCATCAAATGTGTTACGGTCAAACCTGCTTAAAAGACCGCCTCTGTAAGAAGACCAGATTTCTTAGAAAAACAGTGTTTTTGTTCCCCAGCAATGTATTTTCTGGTCATCTGCGATTGTATAATAAGACCATCTGCATAAAAAGAACACTTTTTTCAGTCCCTGGAGTGGTCGTTTTGCACGGATTTAACTGTAATACAAAATGAAATGAAGTTGAAATTGGAGTAACGAAAACCATTCGCTATTGACTGTTGATATGTGGAAGTATGAGTCTTGTATTATATATTTTCTTTGTTGTGATTTAGGGTAAATCATTTCATGGAGATATCGCAAGGAGTTTGGTTATAGGTATGCTAAGTATACTTTCTTTCCTGTTTTATGAAAAGTTCATTTTAATTAATTAATTTGATTTTTTGCCTGTTTTCATAAAAATCAATGTCAGAAACTTCTGAACTACTTTATATGAATAATATTATAAAGTTGATGGGTTCTCTTCAGAAATCTATTTCTAGCAGTTTTTCAATTTTTTTGTTATCATCTATGTCAGTATAAATAGATTGATTTATATAGTTTCCCATTACCCTAGCCATGAATGTTAATTTGTTAATGAAGTTTGTAGATGCAAACTGAATTCTGATGGTATGAAGGATGCAAGTCCATTTAATGTCTTTGACATCCCAAATGTTGAAAAAAGTTGAAATATTTTGAACAAACTGACTTCCAGCTTTAATCAAGGCACAGTACTCTTTGGAGTTTGTTGCAAGCTCATTCATACGTTCACGAGCCTCCACCAGAATTGTGATGTGTTCTAAAAACGCTGATAACTCCCATAAATGTTACTTCACATCAGACACAGTGCCTTAATCCTATTCAATTTAACACCAGTTAAGTGATAGTGCTTCGTTGTTGACACAAATCTTATTCTTCACCTAAAACCACCTTCATGTCTCATTAACACAAGTGAGTTATGTAATGCTAGTTCGTTTCCAATGACTCTCGAAGGACAAAGAAGAAATCAACCTGAATCTTTGTAGAATTTGTATAGATAAGAAAGAAACATTTAATACGCAGTAATAGATTTAATAGATAATGATTTTTTCATAAACATATTACTTTACACCGTCACAAAACTTTCTCCTCTATTGCTCCCACAATGTCAATGTGAAAGTTATTCAAATGATGCCACAATACAACTTCAAAGTTCCCAATTACGGCAACATACTCTATTAACAGAATGTAATACTTCGACAGCGAAATTATGCTTCCTTTTACAACTTGATTTTTCTCCTAAATCAGTGGCTATCAGTTTACTCATTGCGACATGTTTTTGACAGATTTTTTCGAGTGAGCATATGGTATCTTCAGAAATCAGTGTATAAAAATCATACTTTCAACAATAATAATTTATCATAGCCTCGATGCTGAAGTTCTTATGCACGGTGTAGGTTTGTACAACAACAACTTCTGTTAAAAACAAATGATAACTTCAAGCATTAGCAAGAGCGTGGGAAATCCAGGAAATCAAATAAGCAAATACACAGTAAATTCTGTGTTTACCTTTGAGTATCACACAGTTAACATTCACTTTTGCGACCAGACGATGCATGCGTTGTGCGTTAAAACTGTGTTGTCGTTCTTTAAATACCCACAAGCAGTATGTTTGCACAATAGGATATTGAAGGCGTGCGCGGGGGGTGGTATGTCAATTTCTGGTCGGGGTGTGGATGGCAAAATTGTAACTAACTGTGAGGGTTAGGGTTAGGGTTAGGTTTAGCCCTAAAATTATTGTTAGGGTTAGCCCTAATAACCCTTATAGCCCTAAACAATGGTTTAGCCCTAATCCTAAACACCGTTTTATCCCTAATAACCCTAATAGCCCTAATCCTAAACACCGGTTTAGCCCCAATCCGTCATGGTCGCAAAAAGGAATGTTTAAGCCCTCGTATGAAATCAAAAGAATTGCTAAGGAAGTAGGTTCTTCACATTTTATAAAAATTAAATTGCGGCAGCATGTTTTTAATGAGAATGTAGCGATAATTTTTTTTCATGGTAATAAAAAATCTATTGTCGATAAAAAAATATCGCCCAAAAAATATTTTAGTTCTTGTTCCAATTTCTGTTGTCGAAAAAGAATCGCACGGTGGGAGCCAAGCTTGATTCATTCACAGTGCAGGCAGTATCATCTGGTGCGGCTTTGTAGATTATTTGTAGTCAAGATAGCAAATACGTTAAATCAAATGCCTTGGAAAATAAAAATAAAAGTAATATGTAAAATTGAAAAGGAATGGTAATAAATGAAAGATGTAAAAGTTATAAATGAAAATTTCTTATGTTTGAATACGTGATTGAGATTCTGCAACACTTTATAAACCAAATAAACTCTGGTCTGATTGTTTAATATGTGTTTATGATCTGCAACAACTTAGACCAAATAAAATCTTGTTGTGTTTATGATCTTTATAAATCAAGAGACATTACATTATCGATTTTTTTTGTCGGTTTAGAACGTCGGGATCTTCAGAAGGTGGAGAACAGTAGTTTGACAATTGGATACACTAATATCATTCTCCCCTTAAGTGAAGGACCTATTCAAACCAAGTTAGTTGTATTTTTAGTTGTTATTTGTCATTTTTATTGCCTTATTTGGATATTTTAGATGATTATTATGGACGAATTCAGAATGTCAACGTCGACTGGCTAAATCATCAATATATCAATAATCGTCAACATTTTGCATTTGCACAATGTTGAGGTAAAGCCAGGTTCACATCTGCGACGCAAGCGCAAGCGCAAGCAACATACGCATGCGCAGAATGAAATTTGAAATATCAACGCAACGCAAACGCAAGAATATCAATTATTTTTGATGTGTCTCGCCATGGCACAGCATTTTGCAGCAAAAAAACAAACAAAAAAACAAGGAGGTAAAATCATCATCTGCTAGCAGAGCATTTATCACTACCTTTTACTTAAAAAAACATTTACTATTAATTAATAAAACCTACCGATATCATAGCTTTAAAACTAATTCTGGTTGAAGAAGAACACTAGCAAAAAAAGAATAATGTCTTGTCGCATGTGTAAAATGAGAAAGCGAAAGTAAAAGCTACTAGCTCCGTGTACTGTGTGTTGGTTTTCAAAGTTCGCATAGTTTATCATTGCTCTACCTCGTTACTACTCCTGATAAGAGAAAGAACCATCACTTTTTTAGGTGAGTTCGTCCACCGCTTGAAATAATTATTCGCATAATTTGGCCATATATTGGCCCATTTTGGGTCACGTGATGTCACCGGTGCCAGTGCTTCTTCGTCTTCCTACCAAGACCATCGAGAAGACAAGAAGTACTGGGATCGAGTATGGAACCAAGTGGCAATTTTGTTTTTAATATTAACACAAACCATCAATTGATTGCATTTTCATTAATCATTTAATGCACTGAATGAATTACGACTATCGCATATTCTATTTTGATATAACCTGTTTGACACTGGTTTACCATCTACTTGTTTTGCTTGATTTTATTTTTGCTATAGAACCGTTGGTTTTGCATTTGGCTGTTTTCTTGTTTTCTTGTTTAATGTGACGGCAGGGGATTGCCTAAACCCCCATTTTGGACTTTTGCTTGACAAGAGAAAAAATGATGTTTAGATTTTAAGGGCCGCAAAAAAAATAACCTTATTTTTCACCAAAATAACTTTTTATTCTAACCCGGATAAAAACATTTGAGGTAAACAACCTTCATTTTGAAAATTTTCAAAATGAAAAACATGTTCAAATGCCGCTGCATCGTTAAGGACTCAGGACACCATTTTTGCGCCCTTTTCGCGCTTACGCAATTGATAATGAAATTTTAGCGAATTTTATCAAGATGAAATAACTAGCTGTACATGAAAACACGTCAAAGTCAAACTTTTAAGGCGCTTCCTTCAATAGTTTTGCACCATATGTTGCTCCTGATCACGGAGAACAAAAACTTGTCTCACTTTTTCTAAAATGTCAGCGTATGAGATGTTTTAAATTTTAAATTTGCGATTCTTTGCATTGCCATAGCTGCGGTTGAAATGCTTTTCCTAGAGAATAAAAACGTCACGACACTTCATATTTTTTTTCTCATTTGACTTTTCAAATAAAGTACACCACACTCTTCCATAGTGAAAATTGCCTGTATAAGGTTTTTTAACATCAATTCGCAAAACTCAACGAAAAATATGTGAGAAAATTTAAAATGAGAGAAAATAGTGCCGACTTTTTTTTACAAAATATAATTGTGATAAGCAATGCACTTGAGATAAAATTGTTTCAAATGCACAAAAGAGCTTTACGAAAGGGAGAGAGAGAATGTTCACAATACATTAAAGTACTGCATATGCATAAATACGTAACTATGACGTAAAACTTTATGTCATCAAAAATTGCAACTTGTTTTATGTTTTTTTTTCGCAGAAATACTTATTATATGTTCGAAATCTTAATTAATAGTTCCAACTAAAAAAAAAAAACGATGAAAATAAACTTCGCTGTTAAAGGGCATCCTGAGTCCATCGCCAATTAAAAAAATTAACAAGGTCTATTGGCAATAATATTCTCGCTATTTGCTGCCATCTAACGTATATGAATAAGATTGAAAAATGGATTTTCATGATATCCTAGATACTACCAGATTATTGTAGCTGTTGGGACTGTTGACAACTTAGATACCAGTCCATCTGATCTTGGTCCGTATGACGAAAATAATGCACAGAAAGCCTACATTACAGCAGAATTATCAGCCAATCGCTTTCGTGATTTTGAAAAGGGTTTCAGGGTTGGTGATGGCAAGATATACTCAAGAAATACTCGGCTTAAAAGAGCGCTTAATGAAGGTTATGAAAATAAACAGTTGACGCCAGGAACAACATACTCTCTCATGCTGAGAGCGTATAAAAGTGATGTGAGTCTCATTTTGTTCTTTGTGCTTTTGTCAAGATTATTTTTTTGGTTATTTATTTCTTTGACTCTGTGTTTTGCTTTTCCGTATGATTTATTGATATATACTGAAAATAATTTTAGACTGTGTACTATTCATCACCATGGGTACCTGCTGTCAGGACTAAAGGTAAATTTTTTGTTGTGTTATAATCTTTTTTATTTAATAGGCAGCTTGTTAATATTAATTTTTAATTTTTCTCACATTTTTTCACATAGGTGTTGCACCGACCAAAAGACCTGCCACCGGATCCAGTTCGAATACTGGCATAATTGCCGGAGTAAGTGCAGTGCTAGTTATCGTTATACTTGTTATTGTGGTTGCAGTGTTGGTGATCAGGTAAACACAATTATTTCCTGCAGTTGTCTGTGATGATGCATGGTGTTATAGTTCCTTGTCATCTTATCTTTATCCAATTCATTTGTGTAGGAGACGGAAACGGAGACGTTCTGGCAATGATTTCAAAGAAAACATTGCATTGGATTCCTTGGGCGACACCCCAAACAAAATGGTGAAAATGGGTCGAGTCAATCATGCAATTGATTTGGATGAAAGGTCCACAGGCAGTATTTTAGATTGTGATGCACCAAAGTCAGTGATCATAGATCCACGGTATCCACCAATCAATGTCACGGATTTTCTAAAAAAGTGGCAACTTCTGAAGAAGGACAACCATCGAGGCTTGACAAAAGAATACAAGGTAGCTAATTTGTAGAATATGCGACTCAAAATAAAGTAATGGATATGGATTTTAGCATCTAAAATCTTAATTTTGCACATGCTTGGATGGCACTAATTGCTATTGTTTCCACAAATGTATAGTTTTCTTTGATTGTGGTGATTTGAGAATTGCACTACATTTAGAAACCACGTACCTTTTACTGAACAACAATTGGTCACCGGTTAGGTTAGGGACAGAAAGGGATAACAACTCTTGTTTCTTATTATTCTGAAGTCTGCCTTTCACTTGTCCTTCATCTGTTATTTGTACTTGTCTTTTCAGGCACTGAATAACGGCCAACAATTCCGATTGGATGATGCAATACAGTCATCAGTGAAATCAAAGAATATATATGCCAGCATTGTTGCATGTATTTTAACAAAACATTTTTCTAAATTCTCATTTTATGTCTATATGCGTAACTCCCTATCTAGGTTAATATGCCGTAGAATCATTTGTATCATTTCAAAGTGCCATGTTGCTTAAAAAAATACTTCTGAATGATTTTTAGTATTTTTGATTTACATGGCGGGCTTATAACCCTTTATACTTAGTCATAATACATTTAAGATTTGCTAGCCTGTGTACTTAACCACAATGCAGAAAACGCTACATACCCTATATACTCAGTCATGATGTATTTAATTCTAACTAGCCTATACTCAGTTGTGATGCATTAAAACTTGCTGACCTGTTAACTCAGTCACGATGCATAAAATAATTTGTTTTTAGATGACTATACACATTTGATGAAAAGATCTCCTGGTGAAAGCAAACATTTGAATGCAACTCTTATTCATGTATGTTATGCTCTTTTTCTAATCTAAGTTTTCAATCCGCAACTAATTGAACAAGGTAGTACTAGGCTGCGTAGTTGTGTAATTTTAATTCTGTTTTATTTTTTCTTTAGGGTTATGCGAAAAGTAATAAATTTATTGTATGCGAAGGTATATATAATTGTAAGACGCTTTTTTATAACTGCCGCTGAATTAATTGCTGTTTGTCTCCTGCAAATGGAAAGATCGTGACCGCTACAAAGTTATATTTAAAACTTGTTCGTGTTCTATATGCGACCATAAGAGTAAGCAACCGTGTCTTTTCTGGAAAGAATATGACTTTGGAACTGTCTAGCCTTTAATCTATAGGCCAATCTACTCTTTTTGATGTACATCGTGCGTTGATTGACAGAACAAATCACTTATTTTGCTCATTCAGAAATAAAGCCTTGTAATTTCCAAGTTTATTTCAAAAAATGATGGCTAAAAAAATTGTTTCTTGTCTGCGTCATATAACCTAATTTTTTTCTTTTAATTAAGGACCAAATTTGGCCTCGATTAACGAGTTTTGGAGAATGATTTGGGAACAAGAAGTGCCAGTTATTGTCATGATAACAAATGTGATCGAGCAAACAAAAGTAAATTAACTTAAAAAAAACTGCCAACTGTGTGTTGTGTCAAATTTGTATTATGTGAAATGCAGGTATAGTCTAGAAATTCATTTGAATTTGTTCGATGAATAATGAAAAAATCTCAAAAATCATTGTGTCGTACATACTGTTCATGCCATTGAGTCGTAACACATCAACCCATTCCTAGAAATGTAATATAAGAACGGGTTGTCACAAAATATTGAAGAAAAAAATACTAAGGATCAAGAAAAGAAATGGTGGTTGGCGAAGACTTGGATTCATCACATTAGGTTAGGTTACATAAGCCTTTCATCGAACCTACAGGTGTATTTTATAAATCTAATTGCTGCATTGATTTTTATCAGACATAAATACCTAGTTATGTGTGGACAGAATAAAAAGCGTTCTCATGTTTTGCTTGAGGTTGACGTAATGTGATATTTCATTTTCTTTACTACAGAAAAAATGTGAGCAGTATTGGCCTTCTTCTGGAACTCATTCATATGGAGAGTTTGAAGTTGCTCTCACCATGATCAACAAACACCTAGATTATATTGTTCGAAATTTCACTGTGAAAAAGGTTTGTTTTGATACACATCAGTTGGTAATATTTTATGATCTTAATGGAAGAAACCGTACTAGTAAAAAGAATAGTTTTGGCCAATGTTTCCACGGTCAGTCATTTTTTCCATGGCCGGTCATTTGTTCCACGGTCGGTCATTGTTTCCACGATGAGTCATTGTTTTTTTTACTTCCTTATGAATTTGATTGTTTTAGTCTGGCACTAAAGAACAACAAGAAGTTCAGCATTACCACTACTTAAGTTGGCCAGATCATGGAGTTCCTAAGTTTCCATACGATATTGTCAATCTAAGACACAAAATGCGGAAGGTCTTTCCTGCAGAGCAAATTGAAAAACCTGCGTTAGTTCACTGTAGGTAAGCTTTGTTGATGAATTTTATGTGATGACAATCTTTTGATTCCTCTATAACAAATTTGTAATGAGTATGCAAAGATAATTTCTTTCATGAATTGAATGGTACGTGAAATTTGCATGGAACAAGTCAACAGTTTTCATGTGGCGCACCTTCTGTTCATTTGGTATAGCAACCATATTCTGTTCTCAGCTGGGTAAGAAATGGTTCAAATCTGTGCCTATAATGATTATTATCAATTTAACGTTCTACCACTTTTCTTAGTGCTGGCGTTGGAATAACTGATACATTCATCTGCATCGACGAGCTTCTGCATTTAGCGAAAACCCAAAACAAAGTGGATATTTTTAATTATGTCAACTTTTTACGCACCACACGGGCACATATGGTCCAAACAGAGGTTAGAAATATATTCTTAATAGCTTTTCTTGCTCTGGCACTTTCGACACAAAGTTTTCTGTTTTTATTAGTAGTTAGTGGTGACAAAAACAATTTTTTTTATGGCGTTTTTTCCCAATGGTAGTGTACTGTTAAAACTGGAAACGAAATGACCGTCAAAGCCGCAACAAAAAAGTGTCGCCCGAAAGTTTAATAAATAGTTAAGCAAAAGTTTTCTGTTCTCATCTTCATAAAAAAGCTAATCAAACTTTTTTATTGGTGTTTTTAGGATCAATACATGTTCATTTATCGCGCTTTGAACGAAGCTTTCACTTGTGGGGTCACTGAAATTAATGCTTCTGATATTCGAGCTGAATATCAACGCTTACTACGGCCTAATCAAGAAGGAACGACGAAGAATGGCTTCCAGTTGCAATTCCAGGTCAGTGACAAAGCCTTCGTTTGTATAGTCAATATACCCGTATAATGTTGAAAATAAATTAAATAAACAGAGCCGTCGGGAAGTATGAAATTAAAAACAAAATTAAAGGAAAAACTGTGCTTTACACCACAAATTGAAATTTGAAATTGAAGGATATAGACTAATGCTGATAAAATAGATTTTAATGAAAATGGGGACCTTTTTATTGGGGTGTACAGGTCAATAATTGTTGCAATACTTATTGTTAGTTATAAAAAATATTTTTTTGTAAGAAAATATTCAAAATACAGTAATATGCATTTCAACATCGGAAGTTTTTTGCATTTTATTTTCCTTTGGCAAATCACTTATTATTAAAATAATTCCATTTGTCCCATATTCAAAATGGACCATTTCCAAGAAAAGGATCTGATCAACGTTTAATGACCATTTTTAATCTTTGTTACATCTTTTGAAACTAAAACACAAACAAGTCAAAGAGAAATGGGTAGACTAAAGCACCGTTGGAATTTGACTAGAATCAAAATCCTCGTACATGCTCTCAGTACTACTGCTAAACGAAAGAGATTAACTGATCCATTGTAAATACATTCAATTCTTGTTTTTACACTCTGTGTAAGTACCGTGATTACCAGTTTGCATTTTTTGACTGGAAGTAAAATTAAGCCAATGCGTTAAATGTGTTTGATCGGTTCTCTTGTTTTGTAGCGTTTAGAAACTGCCAGCAATATCACCGTCAGTAAAAACGCCGAAAAAAATTGCAACAATCCCTACTCGTTCATCCAGCCACGTAAGTTAACACCTTGCTGTTTTTTATTGTTGTATTAAGGAATTGCCATAGCTTAAAAAAAAATAATACTAATCGTTAAGAGCAAGTTTCATCTAATAGCATTTTTTTAAAAAAACAAGGAAGAATACAAAAACTATATCGTGACTTTAATTCTCTATTTTAAAGACTTAATGGTCAATCTCTGGGATTCAGCTTAGAGATACATTTCGTTTGTAAACTGCAAACTTTTTCATGCAAATGCGTTTATATTCCGTAAGTGCTCACTCAATGCATCACTTGAGTTTACAATAGTAAAACGGCATACTAAAACGGTTTACCAGAAAAAGTTTTCATTTGTTTTGTTTACTTGTTTTTATTTGCATAAAAAAGTTAATAAGAGTGAACTTTTCGGTTGACTGGTTGTCACTGGAGTTTCTCGTAAATACTTGCAGAGAAAAATTAACAAGTTGATGTGATTTTCAGCCCTGTAAGTAAAGCCTTCTTTCTTCATGAGACAATTCCATATCTTTAAAGAAAAATGAAAAAAAATAATATGCTTTGAGAAATTTTCATCCCGAAAATTTATCGTACCTGGTCGTGTTTCAATTGAACGAACATGTAAAGATCGTTCCCTTAATGACTACGTGCGTTCAAAGAACTTTTGTGACGTTCAAAGATTTTTTGTATCGATGGTAA
>JAYJMG010116673.1:1681-15298 GCA_036873935.1 Stomotoca atra
CCTGTTGATGTAATCTGAGCATCTTGTAGATGATTGATTGATTGATTGATTGATTGATTGATTGATTGATTGATTGAATATCTTTTAACTGCTGATATAGCGAAAATTCCTAGTTTCAATATGGCGCGTTTTTGATGCGTGAGGAGGTGAGTATTCTTTTTTATAGAATGTTCTGAAAAAAATTAAATTTACCGGAGTGAGAAATTCAGGTGACACGCAAACGAACCAGAAATTTTTAAGGAGGAAGGTCCTACAGAAATTCACAACAAATAGTTGTAAATCAACCTAATTATATTATCTATAGAAGAGAACAACAATTGCCTATTTTATTCCCGTAGTATTTGGATTGTCTTGTCTTTTTGTTATTGTTTGTGTTTTTAATATAAATGCAGTATCTCCTGAACAACATAGTCTTTACTTTCTGTTGTGATAGACAAGTAAGAAGCATGGAATTACAAATAATGTACTTTAAAAAGAGAAATTAACAAATTAAAGCCTTCCAAAAAAATTTTGTTTTGTACCAACGATAAAAAATTAAGTTTGGCATAACAAATGCATTAGCAACAAAAATGAGTTTGATCTTCATTTTGCACAAACACTGCTGAAAAGGGTACAATCCAGCAAAACAATATTTGAAAGTACACGCTTTACCGCACCACGCTCCTTCTTCCTCCTCTCGTTGATATAAAAATTCATAATGATGGCTACTCGTGACATAAGCAAAATGTAAGACCAGATTTGTCTGTTCCGGATTTGACTGACTGCACAGTTAAACACCCCCGAACATATTATTTGCATGTGTTTACAAAAAATCCTTTTTTGTTAGAACGAAGCAATGCATTGGTTTCTTTCGCTCAAAACATACGTATTTTGTCAACACATTGACTGAACATAGTTAATAGACTATATGGACCGAAGGAATTGAAACTGGTGTTCAGGGTTTCAATTTGATGAGCCAAAACACATAAATGAACCCAAACATCCAGTCTTCGATGAATATGACAACGGCTCTGACGAGGAAGACCTACACCAAAAAAATTTCGAATCGAATTACAATTGGACGAGTGGTGAAAGTGGGGAGCGATGAGTGCTAAATCTCATTCCCAGGGCTCTTTTCCGATTTTTGATTTAAGAGATATATATAGTGTGGAGAAAGAAAATCTCGGAAAAGAGCCCTGGGGAACGAGGTTGATGATTGCAAAAAGATGCCAACAGAGCGGGAACATGTTTCTTGCGCCGTAAGCTGGACGTTTAGCTATTTTGGAAAAGGAAACGAAAATGACAACTGTGTTTGAATTTAATTGTAAGCTAAGGTTTGGTTTCTCTATTCTGCACATTTACTCACAAGCTTTAGGGGGAACCACAATCGTATTTTTCATTTTATTAAGATGCCACGCATAACACCGGACAACATGGACATTTTCAAACTCGTCCCAGGGCTTCTTTTCTCTTTTTTGACGAGAAAAGAAGTGCTAGGATCGAGTTGGGAACATTTTTCAATTGTTTTGTTGAATAAAAACTTACGGACTGCTTTGATGGTAGCCATGTATGTTAGGGAAAGTCAATGTACTTGCCTCAACGGTAACCTGATTCCCAGGGCTTTTTCTCCTGTCTTAAGCGAAAGAAAGAAGCCCTGAGATCGAGTTTGGTCTAAGCGTTCCGTCAAAGTCTTATTTCATTTTAAAAATTCTCTTCGGTTTTTCAAGAGGAAAAAATTGAAACTTATACCGCTATGCTGCCTACAGACAGTTCACGTGGTGGGTTCATAACAAATTTGGAAGATCAGTTAGAGGAGAGTCACACCACGTTTGGGCTGAACAGCCTTTTCATTGTGTCACGTCCAGAAAGTGTCTCGATCAATTATTTTTCTTTTATAATTTTGACCGCCGGACTGCACACAGAGCAACGCGCCGTGCGTATTTATGAAACACAGACCAAAAACTTACAAACAACGCAGAAATACACGAGATAAAAGTTTTGCTAGTTTGCTTTTATATTGTTTGCAGAAAGAAGTTCTGTATATTTCAGTTTTTTCAAGAAGGGGTGCAAAATTAGCGCATAAAAACAAGTCAGTACAGTACTGTTATTTTCCTATCACTTCAGTTCACACCGTCTGGTCCTTAGATTTTGCTTACGTCACATGAAAATTCGAATGTTTTGAATTCTATCACAAAATAGAGCATTAATGGTGGTCGAAGGCATAGGAAGCGGATATGTTGGATAACTGTAAGTTTGAAAGATGCAGTTGATCGCTTGTCCTTTAATTATACTCATTCTTGTTTATGAATAATTAATTAGTTAAGCTTACAAAATGTTGCACGTGTGCATAACGTTAGTTGAAGGATGTGCGACATGAGAAAGAAAAAACTATTTCATGAGGTAAATGTTTTTCAACTAAGTTTATTAAACCTCTTGGCAGCCATTAATTCAATTTCTGAAAAAATGATTTTTCTAACTGTCAGTGCTACCTTAATTTGGATTTTGTGGATTAGCTACCTTCGATACCAAGCCAAATTGAATCCAGGAAACTTTTGTGAGCATTAAATGTTGCGGAATTAATTTGTGTAATTTTGCCCCAAAATCACAAAATTTAATTCCGCCAAATTTAATTCCGCCAAAGTATACGTAAAAGACAGTAAAAGACAGTAAATCGCAAAAATAAATTTTGCAGAATATATATCCAAATAAAAATTAATTCCGTATAACTGCCAATTTTTCTCGTTCGCTAAATTTAATTCCACTGATAAATAACATCCCTGAGATCATGGGTGATTTTTCCATAATTAACATTGTTCAATCTTAGAATTTCTTATTGTTCTTACACTCTTATCCTTTTTTCATACCCTTTGCCAAAAATCTGAAAACCCTCAATCGCCAAAATTAATTCCACAATTTTCGACAGTATAGAGCAATTCGCAAAAACAAATTCCGCAAGACACGACATTTTGGAGTTACTGAATCATAAAAGTTTGTTCCTCAAAAATTTATGCCCTAAGGTGTTTTTATAAAAAAAATGATAATGATAGTTTGAATCCATAGAAGCCACATAGAAGCCACATCACATTTCTTTAAAATACTGGAATCCGGGTAAAACCAATTTGTAGCGAGGTTCTTATTTACAGAATCCAGAAACAATTTGAATCCACTTATTATTAACTGTCTTTTAAAACTTGAAAATTATTTTCCGGCTTTAATCCATATAATTCACATTTGAAGCCAGATGTGATTACCAGGGATGGGCAATCATCATTTACTTCATTGCTTGAAGGTAGATGCACCTTGCGCTGGCAGAGCAGAAAGGCTGAAAACCCAATTGCAAGTAATGACGACAGAGGATGCAAACGATACATAGTTTGCAATTGTTAGTTTGTGAATATAGAGGCTTCTTCTCAACCGTTTCATCTTTTTGATGGATATCGAGGGTGACGTCCAAGTTATTGGGGTGTATATGTAATTTGTACTAGCACATCATACATCAATATTGTATTACATCAGCACATTGTTAGAAGTGTTAATCATTTGTTGCTTGATTCAATAGCTTTAAAACATACAAAATGGATACGTCCAAAGAAAGTGTTATATTGGAGCAATATCAACCGAGAATGGGTCAAATCCAAAGTATGTCAGACACAGTCGCTATAGCAAATTTGCAGCTCAGTAAAGTGTTACAAAAGTTAGGATGGTCAAAACGAAATCATCTAAATGAGGTATTTTAAAATGTAAAACTATGAAATTTGTTTATATAATACAATATAATACGAAAAGTTCTGTTGAATGTTTCAAAAAGTTTGTGAATGTAAATTCTGTTTGATTCGATATTGATTGCTATATTATTAATTAATAAGCAGTGTGGCCCACTGGTAAAGCCATTGTGCTGTGCATCAGAGGATTCCCTGTTCGAGTTATGCTCCGGGAAGAACTGCCGTCGATCTGTTTCCTCTGTATAGTGATTGTGTCTATGTTTCTGGGAAAGGAGGATAGATTGATGGTCGCTTGACAAATCAAATATCTTGAAAGGGAATGTCTAAGCCTCTCTTAGCCTTAAGAGAGGTGAAACAAATTACAAAGAAAAAGAAAAAACGGCAACGTTATATTTTTTAAATGTGCCTCATTTCCTGTGCTTTTATTTTTCTTCAGAGTGTCTGCCTTACCGACTGTCCTATCGATAGATCTCATAAAGTTAAAGAAGCGATTGTTTCTGAACATCTAAATATTTGCAATTTACGAAAACACAACATAAAATCTGTGACCAAAAAGGTAGGTTAAGTTATTCATGACGCTTGTGAAGAAGTCATCGGAAAATCCACTGTACTCATCGTTGTTGTACATATATACAGGTTACGTGCTTTAATTCTTTTACTATTGACTAGGTATGGACTTTCATTTTATTTATTGTTAAATAAATTAAACATTAAGTGACATCAATTTATTCATTTTTAGGAACTGAACCCAAACCCCTTATTTGCTTACGAAACAAGTGTTAGGGTTGTTCCTGTATTTATCGGTGAGTCTGTGTGTGTCATTTTCCTTTGGTTGTCCTCTGTAGTGGAATCGAACTTCATGCCGGAGCATTGTGCTTTCCAGAAATGCGCATGCTGAGATATGAAAAAACGAATTTCACTTTGGTACAAGCGTTTACATGTAAATTTCACACCAGTTTGAGATTTTACTTTGGTCAATTTAACCAAAGCCATGTGAACAACTACAAGAAACACAATAAAGGCCAACATCAAGTTGGTAATTTTAAAGCAGTTTAAGTTCACTTCTTTGCTCATGTAAACGGCCTCTTATCATTCGAAAAGTTTCGGACACTGGGCGAGTTCGAAAATATTAACGTGCAAAATTTTGTGGAGTCCGATTTTTTTATGCATCCAAAAATTTTAACAGAGATATTTTTTTTTTGGCCTGCGGCTTGGAAAACCCTAAATAGCTTAAAATATCAACGCCTACAAGCTTGAAACTTTGTGACTTTAAAATCTACCCTATTTTACACCATTTTTCAAAGTATCATGCCATGAACGTATTTCCAGATCGAGATTTTCCATTTTTTCTGAGAGAGGGTAATCAAATTTCTAATAATTTGGTAGAAATCACTGTAAATTTCAATTGTTCGTAACTTTTGATAGATAAATGATTTTGACTTGAAACTTTCACCAAGTACTAAACCACAATTAAGTTACTCTGCTGATGCCATCAATTTTGAAAATTGACGTCATAAAACTGAACGGAGCGCCAAAATGTCAAAAATGATTTATTGACATTTTGGCATGCTATATACCTTAGGATCACATTTTCATGAAAAACTAATGCAAGTTGTGAAAGCCCCTCGAATGTACTTTCAGAATCTGAAAAAAAAAATTAAAACACTTTTCTCTTTCAGAAGTTATTGCTCTTTAAAGGTACTCTTAGGTGCCTAATAAACGGGGGGACGCTTATTAATTTTTCGATTTTTTTCTGCCTCCCCCCTTTTTATATTATGAATCTTTGTGTAAGCAGTCCAATTGTTATCGTTGCAGCTGAAATCATTCATTCAATCGTTCAAGCAAGTTCCATTTTTTATTTGCCGGTTTGGTTTATATAATATACAGTTATTTTTGTATTTTAGGTGAACGCCAGTACCATGAAATTGGCTGTCGAAATTTTGATGCTGTATTAGGAGAGCAGGTGTGTTATCCTGTATTGTATTGAAATAATCTGCGCAACCATTTTATTTTGATTTGTCTAAATAATTAGCAATTTTCATTTTTCAACCCAATTGTAAAGTGCCGGGGAGAAAAATATCCATTTTGAACAAGTTGATTAGAACTGCTGGATAAAACCTGATGGATATACTGCTTTTAGGATAATCATTATGTATTATCCCAACACGGAAAGGCTGCTTCACATCATGAAATAGTCAAATAAAAAGATGTCATTATAACATGAAATAATTAACGCTACGTAGAACAAACAGAATGTTGTATAATATAATACATAAATGCTTTTATAATTTTTCTTCATAAACTTGATGATTTCAATCTTTTTAGAATTCAATATGTTCTGTAAATTCATTGCTAGAGTTGGATTGCAACATTAATGAATATAAACCATGTAATCCTTTGGATGAACTGAGGTGAGTAAACACATTATTTTTTGATTTTTCATTATCGTTGCCAATCATATCTTGCCAGATACCTCTGGTACCTCTTCAATGCATGGATGGTAGTTGATTAAATTGTTGTATGGCAAAAAATTTACAGCTCAAGCCATCGATGGCTGCTTCTTCAAAAAAGCTCCTCTGCTTAAGATACTGGTCTTTATTCTTGTTCGTCATGCACGTGTCCCCAGCTTGATGCATAACTTTTATACAATGTAAACAATCCTTAAAAGTTACTCCTTTAAAAATGATCCAGAAGACTTCATCTGAAAAAGAAGAAATCCTAACAGTAATGGAAATTTTGATAATACTATTTTATTTTACTTTTTTTAGGTTCATTTATTCTTGGTCCCGCATCCCCAAATCATATTTTGTGTTACGGAAACATGAGCTTCCAGTGCATTTGGTGAAAAACTGGATCAATGAAAACCAGTTAGTGTTACTTAACTTTTCTTGTGATACACTAAAATTTATAAGGTACATTCTAGAAGCTTTCCTAATACGGGCTGAAGTATAACAGATATTTTCAAACTGGTGAACTTCCATATGGTGAATTGCCATATGGAGTTCTCTTTCTCCAGTCTGCTTGCTTGCTTTTGATGTAAATAATTTGTAGGCCCTACTACTTTAAGTTTGTTGGTGTTAGTCAATAAGTTATTTGGGATTGCTTATGATGCGTGAAACCAGATAGCCTATTTGAAAAGTTTTTGTTGGCGGTATAAATGAAAATACTGGCCTAAAAGTACATAGGTTACATTCAACCTTTTAAAGAGAGCAAAGCTAGTGTTCCAATTGGGGCTTGAATAAAACATGCTGTCGTGGCATACCATCATGCTTAATGTAAGTTAATTGACATACAATATGTAATAAGTTGATTTAATGCACCCTTGAAGCCCACATTGAATTTAACAAAATAGAGGGCCTCGTAAATATTCAGTGGCTCCATGAATCTTTGATTACTGTGAATAGCAGATACAAGATCTTTGATTACTGTTCGTTGCAAGTACTAGTAGTATTCTGTGGTTCTATGAACTATCCTGCCTTTGATGACTGTGTGGGCTGCAGGCACTATGATATGTGGGTTTCTTGCATGTTTCTTTTTTTAGTTCTGTTTCAGCTGATTTGATGAATTCTCTTACTGCTTGGGTGTACGATTCACCAACAGCAGATACGATCCTGAATTGTTTGAAAGGTTTGGATGGTATTGGTAAGTGCCTTAAGTTTTTTTTAATTTTTGCAAACGGTTTCAATTGTTGTGAAAAAGTAGAAATCAACAAATTGGGTCTTATAATATTGTTTGTTTGTTTTGTTACTGCACGGACAATACAGTTACTTAGGCTAGCCTTCTTTCACAGACTCCACAACTCAGTGGCATGCTTTGACCAGTGTCATGTATGTATTAGGTTTAAAGTTTGCATAAGTACTAATTGCTCATTTTAAATTTTCTTATTTTTCCTCCTTTACTTTTTCTGTGGCACTTCTTCAAAGCAATAATTCTTTGTTTTTTTATTCTAGATGGTAAATCTTTCGTGCTTAAACTATGGAAGTTTATTACAGCTAAGTCCCTGTGCTTGCAACAACAGATCCCTGAGGTAATGAAATGAATGGCTTGGCAACGTTCATTTAAGTAGTAGATGATTTATAGTTAAGTTATAGTTATAGTTTTACCTCAACTTTCAGAACCTTCCGCATTTGATGTCTTTTGTTCACACTAACTATACAGTGGTTTCCTTAGCAAACAAGCCAATCAAATGCAACTTTGAAAGGTTTGGAAGGTTTAGAAGGCTCCTATGATTGCACCATTTTTAGTTGTTTTTCGAATTGTAGGAGTTCGAATTACGTGATTAATATTGCATTATGGGTATTATAGGCTGCTGAAATAAATACATTACCTTCACAGAAATTTATTGAAAATAATCTTACGAAAAGTGTTTTTTTCCTTCATTTTTTTTTAGCACACAAGAAATGAGTTTGAATTTTATGCAGCAGCTGTAGCGCCAAGTGGTAATTTGTCCAGTGTTGTTGATGTTATTGATTATTGTGTCTTCCTCTGCCACTTGTTACAAGTTTTCAGAATATTAGAACGTTTATATGTACAATTAGAACCTTTATATGTGCAATGTTGTATCATTTCATGATATAGTCCAGGAGCTAGGGGGGAGGGGGGGTCATCTTTGACTGTCAGGTGGGGGGCAAATTCTAACCTTTACCAATGTCTATGTATATGTCCAAAGTTTAAAAAATGAAAAATGATGTTTGCCATTCTAGATCTTTTTGCATAAGTCATTTTTCGGACCTAACACAATTTTTTATGAAGGATTCATAACAAATTTTAAGGTTTTTTTATGAAAAACTATTCATACCACGTGAAAGATCTTAAAAAACTATATAGATAACATTTAAGGGGGTTGTAGTGACTTCTAAAGAGAAATATCGATTTTTTCACCCAAAAGTTGGAGTTTTGGACCCAAAACACCTAAAAACGTAATCTTTCCGTTAAATTTTTGGCATATCCCATTGAAAATCGTTATATACTAATACAAATGATAGTACTGTATGTTAGAGACTTATATAAGGAAATAAGGTTAATGGATTTAGCTTTGTTTTGAATCTCTTTAAAATCGCTTTTCACTGAACATTTCAAGTAAATCTATAAATTCAAACATTCTTCTCAAAATAAGTATGTTTATGCTCTTATAAGTTCTACGGATCAAAAGTTGAATGCATTTTTTCAAGCTGCGTTCATTCAAATTATGAATTTCGGATTTTCTTTAACAATGCTTTGGTTGGCAATTATGTGTAGCTGTGTGCAGTTTCTTGTATAACATTTCTATTGATTAATTTATATATTTTTTTTATTTAGATAATGTTTCAGCTGATTCCAAGACAAAACATGAAGAGTTACGGAGGAAAAATAACCTTCCATTTTTACCAATGGAATGGACACGATTCAATTTGACCAGAGATAATAAACTGAAAATTTATGAATATGTTGTAAAGGTCAGTTGATGGTAATCTACTGTGTTTTTTACGTTTCCTCATCAGGGAAACAAAACATCTCTTGAAGTGGTCGATTGTTAATATTTTTTCGGCAAAAAAATAATCTTCCACCAACCATGCCAAGTTGATAAAAACCGATTGATTGGAAGTATAACCGACTGCATTTTAATTTTTTATTCAGCAATTTTTATTATTTTTTTATTTATTTTTTTGCATCCCAGGTTATGTGCTGCTTGTCCAAATATGCTGACATAATTTTTTTTAATATTCATGCACATCCAGACTTATTTTAAGGCTTGGTCCCAAAATTTTATTCCAAAATTTTCTAATCCACTGTGGCATCAGTGAAAAATCATATTTTCTGTGTTTTTCTTCTAAAGATTGGTAAATTTCTTGCAAAGCCATCATTTCAATTCGACGAACTGGCAGCTGAAGCTGAACAACAAATGAAAGGTAGTTTTAACATTTATGTTTTTAATTCTGATGCACTTTTAACTCGGGTTCCACTTCATTAGTTATCGTATTAGTTAGACTGGGGGTGGGGGGAGAGAGAGATTGATGGGTCTTAGTACTGCGTGATGAGTTACCTTTAGGGGAATAAATTTTGGTAGATTTTAATGAAAAATCCTGATCTGCCAAAATTCCTTCCTGACAAAATTTCTTCTCTTGGTAGTCTGCAATAGTTTTAGAAAAATTCGTTCCGTAAGACTGAACTTTGACTTGGAAACTTTGACTTGAACTGGAAACATCACGATTCAGGTGGCACGAGGTTTAAGCAGTGCTATTGGTTTCGTTGGATCTCGATTCGAACCGTTTTGTGTTTAAAAAAATACGTGAAGTCATACTGATTGTATTGAAGTAAATCAGACTTTACTTTGTTTCGATGGCTTGGTCATCTCTAAAGCATTTCGTCCAAAAAAAAGTTGTTAAAAAGGTATCACTAACTAGCCTAGCCTTATTTTCGCGATTTAACAAACTCAGTATATTTTGCGACAGTTTGTTTTCACGAATCGATCACCTGATGAAAGAAAGGAAACAGAAATACTACACTATTCTATTATACGCTGCACGTTGCATGTTACATCTTCGAGTCGAGTCGAGTCGAAAGTAAGATCTTTCTCCTTCAAATGGGGGTGTTCAACTTTTTTTAAATTTCACGACATTTTATTTCCGCGAATGCACATCAGGGAAGAAATTTGCGATACTTAATTTTCGTGAATTGCACTTTCAAAGAATTCCTCATTTCGCAATTTGCTGTAAAAATCGCGAAATCGTGAAATTTTGCTTTTGCAAGAATTTAGTGTTTTATGGTAAGCTCAACTTCCCTAACCCATAACTCGAAACTACGAAAAAATGAGAGCTTAAGATTACCCGATCACACTTTTGTGATCATCGATAAGATAAGACAAGACTTTACAAAGTATCCTAGCTATTACCTAGCTTTGCTTCTCATTTTTGTTGCGTGAGGGTAAAAATTTTGAATAATGATGTAACATATCCTGTTGTTGTTTTTGTGTTGCTGTTGTTATTGTTTATGTCATTGTTGTTATTACATATGTTGTTGCTGTTGTTGTTATTCATTGATTTTGTTGTTGCTTTTGTGTTGTTGTTATAGTTTCGATATGACTATCAGTCTGGAAAGTTTGCTCTCTTAACCCTTCCGTTAGTGGGGTCAATGCTCCATGAAATTATAAAAAAAAAGATTAAAGTAATGGAGGTATCAGTGGGTGAAGAATTAAACGCAGCATGATACAATTTCGAATGATTTTGAAAATCAACCCCCAATTGGATATGAATATATGTGTGTTGACTTAACGAGTACATCAAATCTTATCTTTTTTTAGTTTTGTCGGCTTTAAATGCCGATTCTAAAGAAGGAAAGACACATTTGGAAATCATGGCAGAAATGAGAGATTACAAACGAAGACGACAGTCCTATCGTGGCAAGAACAAAGCCAACTTAAAGATGTCTGCCATCGAGGTTAGTGCATATTTGCTATAAACTAAATAATGATCTTGAAAGATTACTTTAAGACTTGTGGATACTGATACTAGTGAAATTTCCATTAGGCTACTATTTCAAGAAAACTCAGGCTGTGCGATACTCTTAAGAAGCACTGAAAATGGCTTTTAGCTTGAGTGTTTATGAAGCTTTCTAAAAAATATATATATATACATATTTTTGCACTAGGCGATTTGCATGAAGAGCGTCAGTTGAAAAGAGAGTGAAACCCCTCTATATCGTACACCATCGGGGTTTTGAAGTGTCCACTAGGGGGCGTCTGCTGTAAGAGACGTCCACAACAAGAAGGTTTTACTTTATTTCTTGATGGTTGATGTGCCTAGAAAACTTTTCAGATCCTTTGGTGGCATACCTTATGTGGGGTTCAATTTCCTAGAGTGTTTGGTACATCTGTACCGATGAAGACCAATTAGATCACACTGGCTGTTTAAAGGAAATCCGAAATTCTACTGGGCAATTGATTTTAACTTTGTTTGGAACTCTCTAAAATCTTTTTTAACTGAATATGTCAAGCGAATCTATATATTGAAACATTTAATTTAGTTCTTTCTTCAAACGTTTCTTCCACGTGTTCAATTGTTTACATAGGTTGGTGAATTCAAATTTTGAATGTCGGATTTCCTTTAAAAGAAGTCTTCTTAATGTTTCGTAAGGGATATCGGATAATTTTGTTGGAAATGTAACTTTTAGATTTTCTTTTTATAACTCTTAAAATTTGTGTTTAGGTTCTACGTGAAGTAGTGGAGCAGCAGATGTTGTACCTGAATATTTTAAATAAAAACAAACACGATTCGACGTTGAGCGAAACAACGCCGGAAGTAGCAGGCTCCTCCAATGATGCGTCGGTTAAGCTCAACCGCAGCGGAAGCACCAGCTTGGAACAGTTACATCAACAAGAACATAAGGGTGACAAAGAACGTGGTAGTGTAGACGAAAATCGCCGTAAAAATTCTAGAACTCGAGATAACAGTCGTAATAATCGACATCGAAGTCGCAGTCGTGACCGACACCGAAGCAAAAGTCGTGAAAGGATAAGTAAAGTTGCAGACCATCGTGATCGATATCGTCGTCGCAGTCGTAGTGATGATAGACGTCGTCGTAGCCGTACGGAAAGAGAGGAAAGGACTAAGGGAAGAACCTCCGACAGAAAGGAGATAAGTAACGTAACGTATTATTAGCGAGGATATATCATAGTAACAGTAATAGAAACAGCTGATCCTGAGTCGTTATTATTTTTAACGAGAAAGCTGTGAATTTCCTTTGACTTAGATAATTTTGAACGATTGTCGACAAAACTACATTGATTTTTTTATTTGCGCAAGGTTAATAAAACACCTCTTCTTTACTTCATTTTTGATGTACTCGTCTTGGAATGGTTGGCCAGACACTCTTAACAACCTTTTAAGTATTTTGCAGAGAACCCGTTTGTGCCGCATCCCTTTGAACAAGGGAATAAAAAGGTGCGAGAATGAAAGAGTTCGGAATAAAAAAGTGCGGAACTTATTACTTAGTTATTAATTAAAATAGTGCGGCAAAACGCCCCAAAAATTGGCAATTCGCACTAATAAGTAATACGCAATACGCAAAAAAAATAAACATTCGCACTAACAAATTCCGCACTATCTGACAATACGAAATCAGTTTTTTAGGCGCCATAGAAGAACAAAAAAATGAATTTAAGGTCTTTGTGTTTATACCGAGAAATAAGGAAACACAAACAATGAAGCTCAATGATTGTATTCATGTTTTCATAACAGTTGTAAAATGCTAAGATAAAAGTTTTATCTCAATCCAACCTCGATCCCAGCGCTTCTTCCGCTTTTTGGCAATCCTCACTATCAACATCTCCCGACAATTTAAGATTCGATCAAACTCGTTCCCGGCACTTCTTGTCTCTATGATATAAGGACAGGACGAGACAAAGACAAAGACAAACAGCGCTGCTGGGGACGAGTATGAGATTCGATGTTTCAAGTCTGAGCCTCATGTTTCTTAAAGGCAATATATATCACTTAATTTGCTTTAGTTTCATAACAAAAACGTAAATTGGTTTAGTAATGCTTAAAATAATTCTAAAAATACCCCATGAAAAGCCCGAAATCACATTAATGATTTCCACATTTCCTAATAACGCAGCAAATTCGCACTAATTAATTCCGCACTTCCCCTAGCAATGTTGCTGATTCGCACTAATTTATTCCGCCCCAATCTAAAAATTTTGAGGGGCGCATCGCACAATTTGTTCCGCACTGAGGTATATCCATGTTTCATTGAGAATGTACCTTATTACACGAAATTTGAACATGGAATATTTTAACGCAGATGTAATTTATGCGATCACAAATTAACGCGAATGACGAGGCTTGTTTTTTAAGTATGACTTAAGGACTCAGGATACCCTTTGACAGTGAATTTTTTTTTTCATTGTTTTTTTTAGTTGAAACTATGAAGTATGGTA
>JAYJMG010116895.1:0-15279 GCA_036873935.1 Stomotoca atra
AAGATTTTGATTATCCTCAAAAAAAAGAAAAAAGACAGTATATCTGCGTACGTACGCTTTAACATTGACCCCCCCTCTCCCCATGTACGCACATGTACGCTTTTGGCGTGACCCCCCTCCCCCCTACCTGCGTACGTACTTTATGGATGCCCCCTAAGGTATTTTCAAAGAAAGACGAATTTACCCAGTGGGAAAAATCGTTAAAAAGTCACACGCGTCTCGTTTCAATAGAAATGCACTCCTCCACATTGATTTGGTCAAATTGTAATTCATAAGGTAACTAACGATTAAGAATCCCCCTCCTTATATGAGAACATCTGTTAGAAAAGTTTTGTTAAATTTTGGGAATACTCTATGCATTCGCGAAATGAAAAATTTCTGCTCCACACTTGAAATATTAGGTCAAACAACATAATTAGCTAATTACTAATAAAAGGAATGTACAAAATTTTTACCATGACGACTGAACATAACACAGTAACCATGGTAACTAATCTATTGTATGTGCTAAATATATAACTAAATCTGTTATTCTATTCAGAATAATTCTCCTCGTTCGCTGATTCGTTTGTCTCGCTCACCCGTATTACATGATTAAAACTTTCCAGATATAAATCGATAAACGAGACAAACCATCTGCGAAACTTGAATAAAGTCACCTAAACGATACATTCTACCAAAATAATATGCTTTTCTTTTTTAAAAACTGAAATACGACTGAACATTATCAACCTTCAGTAAATACGATGAAGGCAAGTAAAAGCTTCACTCGTGTTCACAGGCAGTTGGACAAGTTCAAGTCTATATTTAAGTGCATTGGAAATTATAGGTAGCTATATCAACCGAAAAATAAGGCCAGAAAGCAAAAATTAAAGAAAAAAGGAAAGGTGAATAAAAAAGGAAGACAAAAGTAAAAAAGAAAAGAAAAGAAAAGAGAGAAAAAAGAAAGCAGTGAACCATAGTTCGAACAAATTCCACGTCACCACGAAATATTCTCAGGAACACTACATAATTCAAACCATTAATATTTTCCCATCAGAGTCCGGACTGTAGAGAGTCCACTGTATGCGTAACAAACATTTGCCACAATCCAAAAAAATTCAGTTTGACCGATAGCAGCAGTTGAACAGGCCAACCAGAACAACCAAACAACATTTCAGTGATTAGGTAGTTTTCGTAACCAGAGATCCTCAAAAACACACCGCCCATCTTTTTAAACAAACAAATAGATGATGGTATCTCTTCGCATTTTCGTTTTTCTTTTCTTCTTCTGAATAAACACGAAACCTGTTATTTTATCACAGGTAAGAAGTTACCAATCTTTCCTTCTTTAGCTGTTGTGTTCGTAGCCTCCCTACCATTTTTATTTTCTTTATTGTCATAGTTCGTATATTCTTGAGCGTGGTGACGCGATTGACCTCTGGCGTGTTGAACTGAGTGTATTTTAGTATGCGCTTGATAGAAAGTCCTCGATTGTTCAGTAGTTTTTAATGTAGATTGTCTCTCAGAGGTACTTATCGACGGAGGCATAGTTGGAGCTTGTTTCCGTGAAGAACTTCGCTTTGAGCTTCCCTAAAAAATTAGATGATAATAACTAAGATTAACAACAACAACAATAACAACAACAACACCAACAGCAACAACCACAACAACCACAACAATAACAACAACAACCACAACAACAATAACAATAAAAACAACAAATTACCTCGTGTATCCAAGCGTGTTGTATGGCTTCTTCTGGATTCATCCTTTTCTTTGGATCCCATCTGCAATGAGTAAGGTCAGAAAATTTAGATGACCATACTTAAAGCCCTATGACCGTTAACTACAAATTTTAGAGTGGGCGTTAAATAGAGGGCGTTAAAAGATGGTGAGCGAGAAATAGACTATAAATGGTATGGTAAATACAAACAAATAAATATATAAACAAAATAGAGAGAAAAATCGTTTAGTTCGTCAGAACATTCACAACGGATATATGAGAATCCTGAAATGCATTCCCCATTGAAATCCAAATTTAGCCAAATAACACTTGACATGTGGGTTACTGTCAATGCACACATTCTCCAAGCTACTTCATTAAATAAAGTCGAAAAATTTCCTGAATTTGCATATAATATGATTCACCGAAGTTTTGAAACTCAAGAATTTATCGGACTTCGTACAGAAAGAAACAGTTAGAAAACAACCCAGTGGGCAAAATCGGTAAAATTCACTGTGGATGAGTGTATTTCTATCGAAACGGGACGCATTATACGTCTCGTTTCAATGGAAATACACTCCTCCATAGTGACTTTTTAACGATTTTGCCCGCTGGGAATGTTACAACAGAGTCAAATTTAACTTACTCCAAACATCGTCGTAAGAAATCTAAAAATAAAGGATCGTTTGTTTTCAATGTGCTGCCCAGATCTTTTGAATTCGGTCTGCGTTTTCTTCCCTTCGAACTCGTGATCGATCGAGGCTGGCCTTTTGAATCTATGTGACAACAAATAATCTTGCATTAGTTGAGTCAATACCCTCTGGAACCATAGAAAACAAAGTAAAGTGATAGGACTATCAGGGGGTGCAGGACTGAAGCGATTATTACGCATTGGGAAAATTTACTCAGTTGTCAGTTAAAACCATTACAGCTTAACAGTATCAGATCAAAAAACTTTGTTAAAAATTTGTCGTTCACTCAAGTTTGACATGATGAACTAGACTCCGCCCCACCCTAATTTTCGGTCGTTACAGGCTAATGATGAGAACATATTCCTAAAAAAAACACCATACCAAAGAACAGCCTTTTTCTTTGTGCGTTTTCTATTAATCCTAGAGGCGGCAGTCCGAAAATCTACGACGAAACACAAAAACATTATGTGACTGACCACTACATAGCAACTAACTTGCCAGCTAAGTCATGACTTTATTTCGACGATTGGTTCGTGATACTGACACAACATACGTCAGTTAGGTTCTTGCCTATCACGACATCAAGCTTTAAACTCTCCTTCTGTTGTAATCTCCCCTATTTTTCATGCTGTTCACATTAAGAAAAACACTTTATTTCCACACGGGGGAGGGGACTAATTTGTGTTTATTTTTGGAAAGTTGGAAAGATTATGTAACACGTTGTTATGATTGAGTGAATTTGGTACACCAAATTAGTCACCAACCTCCATTACACATGCAAGTTGCTCTACTTCATCTTCACCAGGAAATAATGGATAGCCTGTATACAGTTCGGCTAGAATACAGCCTAGTGACCACATATCAATTGATGGACAATAAGGTACGCCTGAAAAAAAAATACCGCATTATCATCGTTACTGACAAGACAACAACAACAACAACAACAACAAAAAACAAAAACAAATACAGCAACAACAACAAATACAAATACAACAACGAACACACAAAAAATTCTAATACCTAGGATAACTTCTGGAGATCTGTAGAATCGACTTTGAATGTAAGTATATACTAAATAAGAAAATCATAATTTTGAGAGTCTCTCCAAATCAAATAATGTCAACGTCGAGCATAATACTTAGTACGACTTTATTCACTCATTCTTACTGCAATTTTTTAATCAGATGATTTTTTAAAGGATAGACGCAAATAAATCATACGTACATATGGCTTCTCTGCGTTTACCCTTTAACACTTCACTGGTAGTGTGACTAGTACCCCCTGATAATTCAGCGAAGAAAGTGAAGTAACAGAGCTGTCAGGGGGTGTCATAGATTTAAAAATGGAGTTGAAATATCCCCCTGAAGAAGATACTTAGCTGGTGCTTTTCAAAAATCAGGGGGTCACGAATGAACCGTTTAAAAGTAAATATAGGTGGCGGGAATGCAAACATAGAAAGTAATCCTTCAGCAGTACTACAAAAACGTACCTCTTTGGTGTTCGTAACAACTTGATCCAAAGTCAATAACTTTGATCGCTGTTGAGCCTCGTTGCTTTAGTAGGATGTTTTCTGGTTTCAAATCACAGTGAATTATTTTACATTTGTGAAGTAAGCGAAGACATTGTAATATAGAAACTGCAAACCTAAAAAAAAACATGCAGCGATCAAAATGTTAGGCAAAATATATAAAAGCAAAAATACTTCTCTGATGAGGAACCTTCCCAAGCAGGCAAAATTCTTAAAAGCCACTGCGGAGGAGTGTATTTCTATTGAAATGAGACACATTGTGTATCGTTTTAATAGAAATACACTCATCCACAGTGACTTTTTAACGATTTTGCCTGCTATCTCAAAGCTGTTTTTTGGTACGCATTATTTTCGAACGAATGCTAAAAGAGCCCCTGCATATTTTTGATCAAAGTAATAATAAAATTTCGGAATTCACTCATTTAAAAATAATTAGTAGTCTTTATTTATGAAACTAGAGTTACAGCTGAGGCACTTTTGCCATGAAGAAGATATTCTGTCCTGTAGGTACAAACTGAAGTCTACGAAAATCAAAATACAATACCTTCTTATGAGTGTTAGACTGAAACCTTGGAAATTGTTTTTCTTTATCAGCTCATACAGGTTCATGCTAAAATAGAAGTTACAACAGGATGCCATCAAGATAATACGAAACATGCTAACAGGATCATTTTTTTTTCACTGGCGGCCTATATGTTTGTGTGAGTGAGAGGACTCGAACCCACACCATACCACCCTGCTGATAATAGAGCAAGATTGCTAACTAACTGCCTAACTCGGCATAAGGTTAGCGCGGCATGAACTGAGTTTATTAACACGGTGTATGTGCATATATTATACTTGCGAAAGATGACTCAACCAGACACGCCAACTCACGGTACTTAGTTGATAGTTGTATAATATGCGGGATTGTGTAAGTGAGAGGACTCGAACCCACACCATCTCATACTTGCACGTTTATACGTTTATCAGTGTTTAGGCAAGATGTTCTCACTTACCCAAGTAGTTCAAAAGATATACACAAGTGGTTCCTAAAACAAGAAATAAAATTAATACAGAAAGATTAAAGAGGCAGCTCAGGTAGACATGAGAGTTTTATAAAGAGGAAAGGTACCCCCCATGTCTCTTCCTTAACCCGTCACAGGTGTGTTCATTATCCCCTGATAATGCCGAAAATAAAGTAAAGTAACAGAGTCACCAGGGGGAGAAGAACTTAGAAAAATCAAGTCATGTTTTTTGAAATTAAATGAAAATAACTCCCTGGGAATTCTGCCAGTCCAATTGAAAATTCAGGGGGTTACTACATATAAAAACGTACCGAAAATAAAAATAGTCCTTCATGTGTATAATATTGTGTCCTTTTTCTCGATCCTGAAAAAGAAAGGACATATTTTCAAGATAAACATAACAAACTATTTTCAAATGGTCAATTTTTTTTATTAGTGGCTTAGACCACCCAAGACCACAAAGAAGTCTACTTGGCGCAAATATTTCCCAATTAGATTCCAAAACAGTTAGCAAATGCGAAAATTTATAGTTTTCAGCGACCCCTTTGGGACCCACCTGGGATGGAAGTTCTACCATGAAAAGCTACTAAAACACAGCTTAAAGGGAATCTAAAATTCTTTTGAGCAATGCATTTTAGCTTTGTTTGGAACTCTGTAAAATCATTTTTTACTGAACATTTCAAGTAAATTTGAAAATCCAAACACTAATCTTTCCCTTATAAGTTATTCATATCAAAGATAGAACTTTTTATTTAAGCCACGCTTTCATTTGTTTATATTGGTGGTGAATTCAAGTTATGAATTTCGGATTTTCTTTAACTAGTTTGTGGAGAAAAGTTCTAAAGTACTTTCCCAGGTCATTATTTTTCCAACAAAACAGAACCACAGTAAAAATTTCAATCACTTTAAAATATTTGGTTTTTTAATTAATAAGCTTCCAGTTTAGTTAAGATGTTGTCTTATTATGTTCTTTTGATTACTTTACAAGAGTTATCAGATAATAAAAAGAAAACGAAATCTATGTGGTAAGACACTTAAACAACTATAACATACCTTGCGGCGGAGAGAGTCAAGAATTTTCACCTCCACCAATGCTTGATGATGAAACCTGAAACTCAACAGTACACATTAGTTTATCGAAAAATATTTGAATTTACCAGTCCAGTTTCACTCTAAGTTTTCAGCATGAACCAATTCATTATTTTTCCAACAATTCATTTCTCAAGATATGTGGCTATAGACTAGCCAAACAACGGTCGAGTATTAATCGAAACGTCACCAAACGCTAAATTACTTGGGTCTGAGACAGAATAAACTTATTAAGAATATGAGTGAAACTGGACTGACAAATTCAAATATCTTCAGATGCTCTAACCCAGTAGTCACTTCGGAGGAGTATATTTCTATTGAAATGATAAACATAATATGTTCGTTTCAATAGAAATGCACTCATCCACAGTGACTTTTTGAATGATTTTGCTCACTGAGAACGTTTTAGTTGGATGGCAGGTCCAATGAAAAACCAATTGAAAAAAGAGCCAAACAATCAACATAATAAATAAATAAATAGATAAATAAATAAATAGAACATTGAACAAATAAATAGTACTAAGTATAAGTATACTGAAAAAGGAAACCTGAATACCTTTTTTTATTTCGTATAATTTTTATTGCAACAAACTCTTGCGTCTTGTGATCGAATGCTTTGATAACTTGTCCAAAAGACCCTTTGCCAACCAAATCCACCACCTCATACCGGTATGAAATGTGATCTTTCAAAACACGAATGTAACCACCAGTTTCATCGTCATAACCTACAAAAACCATTTTCTTTTATACTACCGTATTTACTCCAATAAACGCCCTGGGCGTTATTTTTTCAATTTTAGGGTGGGCGTTTATTGGAGAGGGGCGTTTAAAAGAAAAGGGCGTTTATTTAAAACAATAATATTATGCTCTAAAAAATAATTATTTTTTCACTGTTACATAAATTATTTCTTTTAGTCGATATCGATAAAATCATCTTCATCATCGCTTGGATCGATGAGATTAGCTTCCTCGTTGGCCTCTTCCGTGTCAGAGTTAGTGATTTCGAATGGGAAATAATATATACAATTTAAAACCGCATACTGATTTTGTCATTTTCAAACATACAGCTTAATGTTCTAATAAACGTCCCCCTTAGAGGATGGGCGTTTATTGGAGAGGGGCGTTTAAAAGAGAGGCGTTTATAAAAAAATTTCGAATTTAGGGTAGGCGTTTATTGGAGAGGGGCGTTTAATTGAGAGTGGGCGTTTATTGGAGTAAATACGGTATAAAAGTTTTTAAAGATCTAAAAATCGTCAGAGCAATGATTTTCGCATAACTTCTTGTGAGGGAGGGAGATCAGTATTTTCTCACAACTGTTCTGGGACCAGAGAATACACCTTGATTGCTGGGTCGTCAATTTTTTTAAAACTGTCCATCCTTTTAAACTTATAAAGGATCATGAAGATTTGATGAGCAGTTCCCAAAATATGACTCCCCACACACAATCTTTTAAGTCATGCAAGGGTACACTAAAATCATGAACCGGAGATAACTTGAGCCCCTTAATTAAGTTGTGAGTTATCCCTTTAGTTTTCCTGAAAGGGGACTTAACAATACAATGAAGGAATTTTTTTGCATCCTCTCTAGAGATCTACATAACTACACAAATACTACAAAGTTAATTTCTGAATAAAATACAGTCATACAACTGTAACACAACACAAGATATTCCAAATATAAAAAAAGGTCTTTGCATAATGTTCTGACATTACTGACAATTATGGACATGAGCAATTTTACCATTATTCATTGGTGCACCAGGGACTCCTTCAATTTTCTTTGAGTCTAGTCCTAAGTACCAGACTTCAGGGTAATCCAGAATTTCTGCTTGTTCGAACGTAGTAAGCGTGTCTTTATACATTTTTACCGAGGCTGAAGAGACAAATACAAAACATTCTCAAACCAGTTATTTTGAATGAGTATAACAAAAAAACTTCCAAATTTCCGCTACCACAACTTTTACACATAACTTGTATCTTTATTCAAGCCATAGCATGAAAAACAAGTCAAAATTACCAGCTGGTGTTAGTGGCCATTTAGTTTCCAGTGGTGCATCATTCTCATGCCAATGTGGTTTTTTCTCGCTGAAAACAACCACAAAAAACACGTAACCAACAGCTAGTATTATGCACATCCTTATGCAATAGTAACGCAAGGTAAAGACACGCTCATTTGTTTTTTGCCAGATCTGGTTAAAAGGACAATTGCAATACATACCCTTACAAACATACAATCATAAAGGGTATTTCAATCAAAAAACTAAAATCTATTCCAATGATTTTTCCACTAGCACTTTAGCCAGTAAACAAAGTTAACCCAAAAACACAAATTACAAATATCATAATTATTTACCATATCTGAAATCCCTGGGTATCTCAATCAAATTTAGAAACAGACATTATATAAGGATGCTAGCCAGTTAAAATAGACCAGTAAAAACAACCACACCACTGAGAAAAAGCAACGCAAAATTTCTTTGTTTCTTTGTTATTTTGTTATTTTGTTTTTCATAGTTTTTTATTTTAATTTGGAAAATGTAAAATAGATTGATAGGTTACAAAATAATATCAAACCATTTTACATGAAACTTTCAATTTATAATTAAATAGAAATAAAATAGAAACAAGTTAAAATAACCATACGCAAACTTACAATTGTTGTGGATTACTTGCTTCAGTTTTCCTAACGGATTCTGAAGGATTCGGACTCTAAAATTAAGTAAGATGAAATGAAATCACCCAAGGGTAAGTTCTCGAGGAGTGAACTAAGACCTCGAAAGACCTCAAAAAACTCACGCTGAGAAACAACATAAAGAGATGCAGATGTCACATGTGGTAATAGGGTAACATAACATAATAACGACAGAAAACATAATGCTTTGTCAATTCATTAAAAAGGAATTCATCAATCCATTGAAATCAGGTTATAAAAATAAAGATAAATAAATATATATAATAAAGATAAATATATTATAGATATCTGAAAAAACATTTTTGTCCAAAAATCACCATGTTAGCATTAGTCTTCAAATTAAAAATCCCTTTGAATGTCATTGTTTATTTGCGGTTCAATATCTTTTAAATATTATAAAAAGTTAAGGATCCTTCTAAAACCGATCTAAACTTAAAATAAAAGCACAAATCATTTCGAAATTAACGATTCAGAAAATGGAGTATTTTCCAAATGATTTTCGAGTGTTGAGTATAGAAAACCTCTACAAAAAATATATTTTAAAAGATGTGAGGGCTTCAATGAAAATGGACTGTTTATTATATTCGACTATAGTGACACCTAAATATATAACAGTCTTTTGGACAACAAAACAAATTGAAACTTAGCTGTGTTAAAAAATTAACCATGTGCCACTCATTATGTTTCATTCCAATAGCAGCCATTTTTATTTATGTACAATTTTCATGGTTTTTAACACCGAATTTTAATAATTTTTTCTTGTTCTTGTACACAGGCCTCTGAAAGAACTGGTTAAAGCAGATCTCCATGTTCTAATGGAAAATTGCATACTGGAATAAAGGATCAACAGCTTTTACAATTAGAGGTGACGATGGTATTTAAAGATTGCTCTTAAGAGAACACATCTGAGTTATCCTGAGCATGGAATTTTGCCACAAACAATTTTGATGCACTGGACAATGTTTTTACTTTCTACACAGAGATTGCTGCACACAAGCTACGACATGAAAAATAAGAAACAAAATCAGTACTAGCTGCTAGAAAAGACACAAATATACTAGTGCAAAATTGAAAGAAAGAAAAAATGAATGAATGAAACAAGAATCCAACATGGGATTCAAACAGAATGAAATAATTTACTGAGCCATACTTCTTGCTGCATTCTGAGAAAGATAATATCTCTTGTTCAAAACTTTTACAAAAGAAACACAAATTTTTTCAAAAGTGCTACTTAATAATTGATAATCGTAATAATACAACCGTATAAGGAGGAAAGTTGGGGAAACTACGAACGCCATTTTTAATAAAAGTTTTCACTGCCAAGCAATGGTTTTTATAAAAAAGTACAAGAACGAAAAACAACAACCCACCATCAATTATTTAATAATGTAAAACAGGCTGTAAGTTCAGAGTTCATAACAAACAAATAATAAATACAGAAAATACAGGATACAGTATGGCTTTTTGATACGTAATGGATGAATGGAAAGTAACAAACGAAAAAAAAAAAAAAAAAATGTGAGTCATATCAAGGCAGTAGTGGTTTAGGTGGTTAATTGGTTGTAATGTGAAACAGCAGCTGTGAAACGGGCGAAACGAATCTCAACTCATCTGTTTTTAAACCTTCTGACACATCCATTTGATAAAGAGAATTTATAGTACATAGGTATTAACTACACGCAAAGATACAGAAAGACCTGGGTTTTACTTGAAATAAAAAAACAAAAACAAAAAGCTGTTTGAACAAAAATTTCTGAGTCATGTGGCTATCTCCAGATACATTCATATTGGGCATGCGCAGCCTCTCAAGGTGGTGGGCCACAATACTTATTTAGTTTTCCTTTAAGGACACTCCGCAATCAAACCCATTTACTCAGATACATGGACATGGCCACTTCATAAGGGAATTATGGAGACACCAAAAAACCTAATGGATTGCATAATTGTGAACATCCACACTCACAAATCCATTTAAAAACAAGAACATCGAGCCAAAAAAATAAATAAATAAATAAATTAAGATCATAATAGACATCATTCGATATTCAAATTTTGAAAAAACACTGCCTAACATATCAAAAGGAAATGAAAACCAGTATTGTATAATAGTCATAACTTCAGATTGGAAAAAAGAAAACATTTAAAATCAAAACTGCTTTCTCTAATATTCTCTAAGTTACATTTTCAGTGACTACATCCAACTACTCTTATAATCTCAAATGGTTTCACAACAGTTCTGCTACTGAAATCAATTCTCAGTAACTACATCAGAAACAACATCAATAGGTAATAACCCTCAATAATAATTAAAAGAAAAGTGGTCTTTCTAATAATGGAAAATAAGCGAGCAATGAGCGAGTATAACATTTTCTAGTGGAGTATGACATTTTTCCAGTGGAGTATGACTGCCCCCCAAAAAACTACAGCGCAGTAAATATAGGAAACATCTTATTTATAGACCACTTACATCATACAAGAAATAAAAATCTTCCCGGCTTGTTTTTCTTTTTGCTGCCCCACAAACAAAATCAGTTATTGATAATTTCCTCATTGTCGGAATAAGATGAAATAACACAGAAGCTTCATTCACATATTATACACCACTTGACCATGAAACACGGATTCACTTCTTCACTTCACTAAAATAATCCCAGATCATCATCATTCATTCATTAATTCATTCATTGTTAAAAAGAACACAATCTGATCAGATTAGCTCCCAGCCTAGTCTAATTGAGAAACTTTATCAGTGGAACAGTGACAAACAGAATTTCTCACTCTCCATCGCTGAGATTAAACAGGTAGTCCCCTGGATAGTTTGATTTTGAGATAAACACGAAAACATATACTTAGATTTCGTTTAAATGACACAAGAAATGGTAAACGAAGGCTGGTGAAAGATGATTGAAAAAAATCCTTTTTAGACCTTCAAAATACTTATTTTTTGCTCACATCCAGTCATTGAAAACTTGTGACGTCATTGATGATCAAATGTTTACGAACGAACCCCAGTCATATATGAAAGTAACAAAACAGCTCAAACATTATGACGAAAGCTACAGCGAATAGCGATGAAAACTGTGATTATAACTTCCAGCTGGCTTTTTTCTGATGGTATAATCGGAAAACCGCATGTAATGAATGGAACAAATCAATCGAACACATTCGATTCTTTTCTTTGTTCGACGAATGTTGCTAAGTTTGTAAACATTCCATTACGGGTCATTTGTTCAATGGATGTTTTGAAAGACAGACATTGTTGTTGAAAAGTGAAAATAAAGTAAAAAAAACCTGTAAATCTTGTTCAAAACATTTGTCTTCAAAGATGACACAAACGAAATTTTGTTCCAGTGGTAAGTTTTCAAAAAAACCATTTTATAAATATCAAAATGTAAAATGTAAAATATAATAAAAACGTAGACTCTGACTGACTTACTGTAGTTTAATTTGCAATGTTACTACCCAGCAATGATCGTCACTGACGTCACAGGTTTTTGAAAATGAAAAACAATGCTTTCTTTATTTCCTTTTTTCTTACGATTAAAGCATTATCTATTCATTTTTTATGCATGGTTGGTCATAGTATGGGCATAGGAAATATTTACAATGAAAAATGAGATATTGAAAATCCATGGAACTACCCCTTTCAGAAGATAAAAAAAATTTGTTAGAAAAAGACAGGTTAGTTGAATTGCTGTAGATTTCAAAAACTTTTGGTTTATGAGTAGTGAGACAAATCACCATGAAATAACACACACTGGAGAGAGGTAAAAACACTGTCAGGGGGTCAAAACATAAATAAAACATTTTCTTATACTGAATTTATATTATTTCATTGCAATGGGAAACACAGAGGAATCAGGAAGTAAATTATATATATAATGAAGACTTAAACTGTCTTCTTGACTTAAAAACACCTTTCACTGTTGTAGATAATAACCAAAGAGTAAAATAGAAAAGAAAAAAACCCATAAAATATTCAAAACATTCAAAACAAAAGGTAAAATTAAGAAAAAAAGAGAAAAAAACAACAACTCAATAGCAGAAATGATGAAAAATTCATTTTTAAACCTTATTCCCACAGGAGAAAAAGGAGAAAGCTGCAGTGTCCCATATAAAACAGCATGTGGAAACATGAAAATGAACGTTTACCTCTGAATTTAACCACAGCTTTTCGAATAGTGATCGTATGCTCCACATAGATAAGTCAAAAGATTGCACAACGGTCATTACTAAGCATCATTCTTTCATTTACGTCTGCATTAATCATACTGCTGCTAGCTGTAGCTTCAAGTGAGAGAACATACAACAAACTGGCTGAGAATTCGAAGACAGTGAACACTTGAAGATAAATGAGTAAAAAGGTGCACATAAAGTTGATCAAGCTAGTATAATATTTTTTTTTACCACATACGAACTGGTCTACGTAACACTTTCATCATTTAACCATTTAAATTTTATTCCTTTTATTTCCCTTCCCTGAATCGAATCCAAAACAAAACAAAACAAACGCTTTATTTTATTTTTTTTAGCTTTGGATGTTAGAGCAAATAATTTCTCTCTTGTTTTGTATTCATTGGAAAATATCTCACATAAACTTTTACACCTGCTTTGTACTCATAATTTTAATCTCTATGATGGAGAGTGAGACAGATAATTTTATATTCCTTAACAAAGAAAAAAGAACTCATACACAGAGCCTTTATTCGATTTTTAGTTTAATAGCATTTACAATAAGAAACAGACATGATTTTGAACATTTCAAGAACTGCAGATGAAACAAACAGTTTCAGCCTTCAATTGCTTCATTCTAAAGTTTTTTCAAGGTTTTTCTGAGGTGTAACAAAATTCTTTTTAAGTAGTATTTTTCCCTCGCTGGACATTCTTCCAGTCTACAGTTTTTCAGATATAATCTCCTTTTCAAAAAAGGCAACAATGAAAAACTTACTCTCACTTTTAACAGCCACCGGCTAGCCTGTAAAATCATATTTATAGCAGCACATAGCAGTTTGTTCTCACTTTCTCTGTGGCTTTTGCAAACAAAGGTTATGCGATCACGCTAGTTGCTTTTAAGAGTACCAAATCTATAGGAAAGTTTGTAGAAACACAACCCACCTACCTAAATTAGAAATTTACTAACAAAATTACCTATGCTCTAAACCACATCAACTTAAAAGGATTACAAACCTAAAAAAAACTTTAAACATGATACGGATTAAAACTTAAATCCTATGGACTATTTCGTATAAGCATCTAATCTAGCATGATACTTTACATAGCTTATGGAAGAACTATTCAGTGAGTGGTATAAAAAAGTACTTTAAAGATTATTTTTGAAGCTTTCCTATTATCACTTCTGAATCATATCCTTATGCATAACAGTGCTTCAATCAATTGGTCATAGACATGGTTTTAAAACAAGCAAGATACATTGGTACACGCATTCTACAAATTTAACCCACTTGACAATAATAACTGGTTCTCTTAGACTTGCGTGCAAATCAAAGACTTGCACAAGATTGCGATAATAAGGTATAATCGGAGTTTGACAAAATAAGATGTTCTTTATGTGAAACTATGGAAACCCATTTCATGTAAAATTTACCCACATTTGAAAGGCTGTATGTCAAAGGTGCTTCAAGCGAATCGTGTTTAATAGTAGCCATTAAAACTTAATTCATGAAACAAGGAATGGTTTAAAATTTTAAGTTCAAATCGTACAAAGCAAGAAAACAAAACTTTTAAAAGTTGCATCAATATTCATGCATGCAGACACTAAAGATAAGATTACTTCATGCAGCAGTACATAAAATGTTTCAATGTAAATCAATACAACTGTGTTACAACTCTGACAATGGTCTTGATGTTATAATCTTTCAGCCTTCCGAAGAGGGGACAGTCCTAACGGGCAAGAGGCGGTTCTAGAGGGGGAGGCAACATAAATTAAAGAGTGTCAATTCAATAGTCTTAATCCAACGTTTCATTGATTTTAAATGCTTCTTTTAATATCAAAAGACAAAAACAAGATTCCTTCCTTCTTTGCTGATTAAAAGGAAATCGAAAGTCTTTGGAGCAATGGATTTTAGCTTGGTTTTGAAACTTTATATAAACATATTTAACTGAGAATTTCATCAAATCAAATCTTCTTTCCAAAAAATCCTTAAAACCAAAATCAATTTTTTCCTTCAAGCCATGTTTTCATTTGTTTACATTTGTTGGTGAAAAATTATGAATTTCAAATTTCTTTTAAAGACCAAACAAAGATTAAAATAATTGTTAACTTAATATTTATTTTTTTGGGTGGTTTGACCTTTTAAGAAATTTACTTTTTAGCAATAATCAGAAATATAAACAGTGAAAGATCAGAAATATAAACAGTGACAGTCTGAACATGCTAGACTCATTATAATACCCATCGACAAATTCAGCTACTAGCTTCGGGTAAACAAACATTTTTTCAATACATGTTTGATGCTGAGACCAAACAAGGACTATGGAAGGGAAATAGGCCAATAAACCTGCAAATTTCTTCTACCAAATGAATATGAAATATAAAAAGTTTATCCA
>JAYJMG010117117.1:0-15244 GCA_036873935.1 Stomotoca atra
ACCAATACATCAAATTACTTGAAAAATTGCATTAGCATGAAACACCGTGTAGTAATTTTCAGTTAAATTTTTCATTTGTCACAACTTGATTATATTGCTCGTTTTTCTTGAGCACTTTTTGTGTAAAAAAACATTTTTTTTAAAAACAATATTATTAACTAACACGGGTTTTTTCAATCCGTGTTAATTAGTACATAGTGTTAATTTCATGAAATAAGGTAATTCATGAAAAAAAAGGCACAAAAATGCTCCAAAATACTGTTTTAGATTAGACACTAACGCGACTGAGGTGCAGTTGCATTATTGAGACAGAGAGTCGTGTGACCATAGTTCGACTTGAACAGAAGCAAAGGATAACAGGACACAAGATACTCGATCTAAATGTTCATTGGGGAAATTTGAAACGCGGGGAAATCCATGAGGAAATGCAACAGATAATTAAAATATCAACGGTCAAACCTGGGAGAACAGAATCAAGGAAGCAATCAAAACTTAGTTGCAGTAAACAAAGCTTCTACAGGTCGAAACGAAATAAGGCCTGACAATCCTGCATGAAGCACTACTATGACATTAAACTCCGCCATTATGGATTTATGACAAAGATATTAAGTCCATGCTTCAAAACACTCAGATTACTTCGATTAATTATTATAATTTTAACAAAGTGTGGCAAAACAATACAGTACACTCTCGATATCTCGAATACTCGAATACTCGATATCTCGAACTTGGCTCTATCTCGAACAATTCCTTCGGTCCCTTCACACTCATTTGGACCACAAAGCCTCTCGGTATCTCGAACTCTCTCTAGCTCGAACTTTTTTCAGAGTTCGAGATATGAGAGTGTACTGTATGTAAATGGTTTCCTCGCAAGATGATAAGGAAGATTCTTTTGGAATGTTAGGACAACCATGGGTTTTAAGACAGCCATGGTCACACGCATATGATTCTTTGTGAGAATTGGCCTTTCAATCTTATCGCCTGGTGCAGTAGTTGTGTTTACAGCACAATATAGAAAAACTTCAGGAAACGTTTTAATTGATCCTTAACAGCGAAAAAAGTAAGATTGAAAACATCAGCTATTTCTCTTGAGTCTATTTTGCTGAGTTGAAAAGCAAACCAACATTTCAGTTAAAACCTTTTAATATGTTTTTTCCCTTTACAATCATCATTCATCATTCTTTTTGTAAGATATAATTCATTTCTAACTCGGATCATCGAAATTGTTGAGTTTGTTTCCTGAAAAACTGATAGAAAAGTAGAAACCGCGGAAACAAGGCTAAAGTCATTTCTTTGACATTAAGAAAATCTCAAATTGATGTGTAGATTCATTTTCCAAGACAATCGGAATAGCAATCTCGTTCCCAGGTTTGTCTCTTTCTGACTATGGATATGGCGAAATAGGCCCTAGGAATGAGATTTGGGTTCTTCCAAAATAATTAAAGTTTTCGAAAAGATAACATCCAACTTCGAAGCAAACTCGTCTCCAGCTTCTTTTCTCTTTTGACACTTTTGAGTAGTCAAAAAGAGACATGAAGCGCTGGGATCGAATTTGACTTCGAAGTTGTAATACAAAATTTAAGCGGAGAATCACAAGGTTTTTCAATAACCTTCTTCAAATCAAACCCAACCCTCTTATACAGCTGGTACTTCCTGGCTAAGTTAGACATGCTGCTAATGGCAACAGTGTCTCATATTTCATCTTTTTTAACACTGATAGTGTTTAATCATGGTTTAATTGGAGGCAGGCTCTCTGGTTTTCATTGTTATCATGATGTAGCCACAAAACCTTATATGGCGTGCCTTTTCCAAATTGCTGAAATTCCTCAGACGTGATGAAAGACGCTAGACGTGATGAAAGACGTTTAGTGTCGCTTTATTGACGCTGTGGTTAGTTTAATCGTCACCAAACCAAACCAAAAATTGTTCGAACTACAACCTCAAAAAATTGCAAAAAAATGTTTTTATACATTTATATGAAACTCATGACGTAGATTAAAATTCCGAAAGTAGAATTTGAAAATTTCAGTTAGTTTGGCTGAAAAATGCTGTGACAATTTGTTCCAAAAAATGTGAACTTTCATTATCAACACGATACCCAGGATTTGCAATAGAATCACGTTAGTCCCCAGTGCATCTCGTCTCTATGACAAGTCCAACCATAGAGAAGGCAAAAAGATCTGGGCTCAAAAATTCTGAAGTTTTTGCTCATTTTTATTTTACGTTTTATTTTATAAAAACATAATTTTAATAAGAGGTTTAACTTCGGAAAAAGCTAAGAAAGAAAAATTGAATTTTATTACATATTGTTCTCCATAGATCATTGAGATGAACATTGAATCGCTACATGCACGACACTTGCCTTACAGGAATTTTAACATGGTTGGCTGAGAAGAGCTTAGCGTGCGAAAGTTATTTGGTTCCCGTTTTTTTAGCTTGTCTCAATTACGACTCCAGTCTGAGATGAGCCTATAAAACAAAACGAGGGCGTGAAATGGTAGCAAGTAGACAACAAAAGTTTTGCTAGAATAATTTGCTCTTTCATGTTATATAATTAATAACTATATCATGTCTCCATCCCAAGCTACTTTCTGAGTCGTTAAAACTAATGGAGAAAGTATGGGAACGAAAATCGAAGCTAATCGTCAATCAAACTAAAAATTTATTTGAAAAAAACAAATTAAACGCTACGGTTCTTACGAAAGCAGCAAGGTTGGTAACATTATGTCATACCGATTCAGTTCGTTTCTGTTACTATTGACACAAATGAAGAGTGATTATTCATCGAATATGAAACATTTTCAATACACAGCCACAAAATTAGAGAAAGCTATGAAAGATGTTGAATTGTTTTTCTTTCTAAGTTTTTTGACAAATCGATCCAGTGATATTTTTCAAAAAAAATCAGCTTCTTCTCGTTATCATTTAACCTTGCAGTACTATCGAAAAATCTTTCGTGTCTCTCAATTAGTCTGGTGTAACATACACATGAAAACACGAAAGTTCTTCAATGACTGGAGAGCATAAATTAATGTAAAGAAAAGTTGTAATTTCGTCTATGTACAAAAAAGGAATAAAAATCAATCTATACACGGTATAAATAAATTACAAAACGATGCTAAAGCTGCACGGAATATCGATGAATATCACGTATTTTCCAGTTTTTAAGCAGCAGTATATTTTAAGTTATTACACAATGACAAATACACAAACACAAACTTTAGTCACGCACAACAAAAATATCTTCTAACAGACATACAAAAATGGATAATCCAAGAAGGTGAGTGAAACCATGGTTATCTCAGCAATGATAAACACGAGATTGCGGCGAGATAAGCTAGATGTGACAAAAACATGATAGGGCAGTTTGTATGACCACAAAATATAATATTTTGATATTTTAAAGGAGTGTTAGAAATCACTTTCCAAAAAAATCCTTTCGAACAGCATTCTGGACAAAGTACATGAAATAGTTTGGATAAGACAATTCGATGATCGATACATATAACACGTTTCTGCAAATTCAACTTCGAACCAATGCATCTCCCCATGTCACGCAGTGAGAAGTAGCACTAGAAGAATGAGCACTAGTTGGAAATTTCCATCTGAAGGTACATCTGTAGCTATTAAGTCTAAGTCACTTTGAACCTCGCGCAGAAATGCCTACTTGCTATCGTTGCATATTCGAAGCATCATACATACTCGGCGGTAGGTCTTTCCGAATCCTCAATGGGGTTCGATTCATCGTGGTTTAGTTCAACGACAACTGCATCTTCAGGAATTCCTTCATCACCAACATCTAAATGAAGATCGATCAGTCGTGTTTATTTATCATTCTGCGCATGCAAAATTCAAAAAATAATAATAATAATAATAGTAAATATTTTAAGTGGCAAGCCTAGAAAATCTCAAGGACCTATAGTCAATGGATTGTTTGAAAGCTATTACCATTCATAGACAGCAGCAGATGCAAAAGTTTTCACGTCATTATGAACCTTCGAAAATTGTCCTACTTCGAACAAATTCTACGCAACTATTTGTGAATAGTTGATTAACCTCGATATGTTCGAGGTTTTATTTCTCAGGTTCATTTAATTTCGCTCAATATAACACAAATAACATTACTTGCTGAAAACTATGAGAACAACACAGTATCATTCCTGTAAATTTTGTTAGATCTGAGCCTCGAACAAAAATATTATCGAACTATGTACGTTACCTTTTAGTGAATCCACTGACGCAACTTCTTTGGTGTCGGATAAACTGCTATACCCGTCACTTAAAGTTGGACTACAAGGTGTACCAGTACCGTAATCACTGGCGTCGTTTAAGTCCGCTGATGCATCATCGTTTTCCGACAAATTGTCAATTTTTTTAATTTCCATATTTGCACGGACTTCACCGTCAGACAACAGCCTCGTTTTCGGTTTATTAACGGTTGGTAAATCGTCTTGATCCACAGATTCTAGTTTCGTATAAACACTGAGCGCTTCTTTTTTGGACGTGCGACCCAATTCGTGGTCGTCAAGAACGACGGACTTTTTTACGACATTGTCTTGAGGGATTCCGTCCTGATCGTTACCGTACGTAAGTTTCTTCCGCATCTCCATCAGTTCTTTAGGATCTCGGACTTTTCTGGAAGTCGGTCGATTGAACGAAGGCTTTTGTAAACTTGCATCAGAACTTTCAAAACTTTTAAACATATTTCGTGCTGAATTTATTTTCGCAGTGTCCACTTGGTCAGTATCTTGTCCCCCTCGGTTTTTTCGATTCCAAGAACCTTTCCCGATGCTACCAAATCGTTCTCTAATGTTACTCACTCCGTCCGCGCTTTTCACGATTTCAGACTTGCCACCACCACTACGCTCGACTTTCACTCCATTTTTATCGACGATCTCTTGATTGTCTTCATCGTCGGTGCCGGCAGATTTGACGCCTGTTGTGCTTGCCAAATAACGATTTTTCACGTCCCCTACAAACGACAAATTCATGAGATGATAAAAAGTCAGAGAAGAGAATTCCTAGGTAGATATCTTTACTTCTTCCTAACAGAACGAATTTGATTAGTTGAAGCATACCTCCATGGTTGGAGCAGATAACATTTGACAAGTACCCAGCGGGCAAAATCGGTAAAAAGTCACTGTGGATGAGTGTATTTCTATTGAAACGATACGCATTATGTGTATCGTTTCAACGTATCGTTTCAATAGAAATACACTCCTCCACAGTGACCATTTAACGATTTTGCCCGCTGGGTAACACCCTCTTATTTCAATTTCACTCATAAGGCAGTAAACACATGATCATTTTCAATTAACAGTGGCGTAAGTTAACTGCAAATGTCAAACAAATGATACACGTGTTGATACACGGTATCCTCGCCAACCGCTAAAAAGATACAAAGCTTACCTAGGCTCCGAACGTATTTGACCTCTGCACTTGCTCTTTTTTTTCTTCTTTCTTCGTCGGCTTCTCGTTCTTCTTCTACCAGCCTTCGTTGGTACTCCAACCTGATTTGCTTTAACTCGTTTTCTTTCTCCTCTCTTGCAACATCGACTTTTCGCTTATCTTCGATCGACTCGTCATAACTTTTATTTCGCTCAACGAACGATTCGTTTACGTTTTCGATCGGCTGTGGTTCGTGTACACTCATGTCTTTTTCGTATTGTTTAAAAAGGTTTTCTGTTCGTGCAGTAATTCTATTCCCCTTCACAGCTACGGGAGCTTCGATTTGTTTTTGCTCATAAATAGAGCTTCTGCGTCCAGTTTTTTTTACGCCACCATCATCATCACCAGATGAAGACGAAGTTTTTCGAAGAACTTTAGAGTTGGTCTCTCGTACAATGAATTTGTCGCCATTATCTTGTTTATACTTCGTTGTTGCTGGGGCTGTCGTGGTTTTCTTCTCGGTCAATAACTGCTCCTCTAGATCATAAAAATAACATGAATTAATAATAAGTTAGCCAGTGAGTCAGTAGGTAAATAAGTTAAAATTTAAAAACTGTTTTACTTTGCATTGAAATCTTCATCAGAATCTAATTAAACCATCTAATCTTACTAAATCTAAGTAAATTAATAACCTAAGTCAATAAATATTTACTCAATTAAACCTGATAAAAACAGTAAAAGTGAAAACAAATCATTCGTAATAAACTGTTTGTTTGTCATGGAAACTTATTACAAGACTCGTTCAAAAGTAAATATTTACCCAACATCTTTTCCATAGAGGATTGTTTCGGTATCCTTCCAGTTCTTGACAAACCAGCATCGGAAATAAACTCGTCACTTTTCAAATTTTGTGGTCTTTCAGAAGAAGACGACGACGACGCCGGGTTTCCTCTTCTTCTTGCTCGTCCTTCATCCTCGCTATCACTGAACGACGCGTCCCTCGTTCCATTTGTTAACGACGCATTATTGGAGAATGACGTATTGTGGTCGCTACTGTCTTCAGAGGTGTTCAGTGATTGTTCTAAAAACATAATAATATTATAGAAGGTGATCAGTTTGTCGACGGTCACATTACATCACAACAAAATTTCAGCAAGGCCCTAGACACCGCAACAAAGTCGTTAGACCATGAGCTTCCAACTGTGAACGTTTGAAATAGACGCATTATAATCTTGTCTAATCCTATTCATTGATGTTAATCGTCACAATTATTAAATCGTGAATTTTAAGCACAAGTTCCATACGAAAGACATAAACCTTGTCACGACAGATGTAGCAGAAACGCAAACACAGACCAGCAAAGACGTGATCTCAAAATGAATTTACAGAATGGAAGAAGGGAAGTAAAAATGGTAACCTTATTATGTGACAATTAGATCCCTGTTTCATTTCAACCTTTTATTTCAGGTCATCCTTATAAATCTTAGTTATTATCACTTTATAATAATTTTAATTCCATTTCCTTAACTCGATCATGTTTCAAGAGGTTAGACGAGGGTTACGTCAGTGGCAGTTAGACAACTAAGAAGAGACCTCCTAAAAATAGCAGAATTTTCTAAGAAAATGTGTCACAAGTTCTATTTAAGGGGGGATAAATTCGATGAACAAGATACCATATGCTGACTTCAATGACGTAACAAATCAGAAGCCTTCTTTCATCTAAATACATTGAATAAGAGAGTATGCAACACCTACTGTATGAAGTGCTAACAACTTTATGTGGTTAACATACAAACCCATCTATTTGTCGGTTGACATACAAACCCATTTATTTGTCGGTAACATACAAACTGGATGTGAGGTCATAAACGTATGTTGACCAGGTTAAATAATTTAACATGTGCATTGCAGGTTTTCATTTTGATAACATCTGTCTCATTTTTAAGTAACTCAGCCTTATTAAAAAAAGCCTTTCTCGCCTTTCAGAATGTCAATTACAACAGGGAAATGTAAATAAAAAATCTAATAAAAACAACAACAAGCATACCAAGTAATTTCTCGACAGATGATTTTCTACCACTAGTCCCAGACCTTTGTAATCCAGCAGCTTCTCGAAAGCCAACATCATTGAGAGATGTGTACGTCTTGGAAGGCGAACTCGGTGTAACAGTGATAAACACATCCTCGTTATGGTTGATGTCTGTCATGTTTATTTACGGGGTTTTTTTATCTACGAGAATGTAAGAATTTAGTTGAATCAAGGGTAAAGTCATGTACTGCACATCGTTACACATTATGCATCAATTATCACAAAGTGTGTTGTATAAAATTTGAGTAAAACGGAGTAAGAACAAGAGTTCAAATTTATTATCATTTTCCTCAGGATAAACCTCAAACAAAGTAAATAAAAATCTCATAAATAATGACAACAACAACTTTAATAATAAAAATAACAAAAAATAAATATAAAAAAACAACAATAATGAAAGTAATGGCTTAACAATAACAACAACAACAACAGCAACACAGGGCGAGTTCAGACCTTCGCAGAGAAATCATCATGCAAGTGTTTCCTCACCTTTTACTTTTTTTTATAAACTTATCGATAAACCTCCAATCGAATTCAAAGAATTTAAAATCAAGATAGCCCAATGTCTCCACATGGGAGATATGCTGCATTTCCATTCATATCAAATAGTCAATATACGTAATGTCCTCTAAAAAACCTCTCCTTAAAAGTCTAAGTGTAGTTAGTTGAAACAATGTCACAGTGCGATAAATATACCCACAAGTAATAGGAATGATCAATGAAAGAAATAGTAAAGCAAAATTTTGTTTACTGACAATCTGTCCAATAAAACTTCAATAGATTACAAATTTTGATAGTGGGAGATATTCAAGATGCTAAACATAGAATACTACCTGAATTGTATCTTTTCAAAACGAATGTTATCAACGACATGGAAAGTATCTAACAACCACAATACTGTAAAAATTCAGATGATAATATATATTTGAAATTGTAAACAATACACACCAAACTTCACACTAGTATTGTACTAAACCCATGAAATATTACTGGCAACTCAAAGATTATTTGAATCTGAAAGGTTGACATGCCAATTCAAAATATTTCTTCTGCCTTCTTCCTACATTCCTGAGAGTTAAATACAATAGTTCACGATTCACTAGGGATTCATATATCTAACACATTTTCAAGTAATATAGGTTCATAGTTATTTATCAACTGTTAATTGCATAGAAAGTAAGAACTGTAAAAGAGCACAAATATGAGAAGAATTTCAACAGTGAGTCAGACGTACTTAAGTATGTTGACATTATGTGTCAATTACGTGAAAGAGTGACTGATAAAATATGATAGTAATGCAGAAATATAATCTTCAGTAAACACAGTCAAAGATGATTTCCTTTTTTTTCGAATCTGCCCAATTTAGAGTGCTTACTCTTTTTAGAGATTGGATATAATTTGGGATTCATTATAAAGAAATTCAGAACCTGTTGCCCCATTTATTATTAGATTCCTTTTAGAACCATAAATCATACAAAATATGAAAGATCAATCGCTAGTCAAAAGCTCCATCAGTTTGTTTACATTATTTGGAAGGTCAAAATATGTAAACAAAACAAATTAAAACAAATTATCTACACTTAACATGGCCAAAATGACTTGCTTTTCTTTCCGTGGAAATTGAGTTTGTAGCACATTTTGCGCTACTAAATTGACAATTGTTTAGTCAACACCCCCTGAAATAGGGAATAGAGGGTGGTGTTAAAAAGTAAATAAAGATAAAAATCACACATAGGTTCACTTACTTCTTTGGATTACTGTTTATGTTATCAGACAACTACGAATGACATGGTTATATGGTAAACATTCCGCTGAGTACAACTCATGAAACTGACCAAAATGGACGCAGAACTGCATATCTAGTATGACAAATTTTTTTTTGAGACATCCCAGTGACACGATTGCAGTGGAATATTACTCCCCACCCCCAACCCCCACCCTCTCCAAAAAAAAAAAAAAAAACCCAAAAAAAACCAGGTTGTTAAGTCTTAACTTCAGCTAGAAACCCTTAGTTTTTCAGGAAACAGGGCATGTATTTAGGGGTAGTCCATTTTTCCACCTTCTTTCAACATACGTTTTACCAGAAGTTATAAAGACCACTATTAGATGCATTTGGATCAGTTGGGTAAATGCATTGTCTACAACTTCGTTTTTTTCTTTTTCTTCTTTTTTTCTTTTTTTTGGGTTTGTACGTTACTGAGACAGGAAGCTCTGATAGTAAATAGCATTTCTGGGTCTTCATTCATTGCTTGCTTCCTATTTTTAAAAGAAAAAATATCAGCGAAACAGCATTTATACAAGAGATTTCTCTCTGCCAGCATATATGAAATAGTACATTGCACCATGTCCATATCAACCAATTACAGAGGAAGACAAATATCACCACCATTAAAAGCTATTTTGCTCGACTGAACAGACTGCTACAGCCTGGACATATTTTAACAAAAGCTTTCATAGCAATAAATCACTTACAAGTTTGTGACAATGGCTATATCAAATGCAACAAAAAATATAAAATTAAAGCATTAACTTTGAATAAGAAAAGCGATTTTTTTACATTAGCATGATGATAGAAGAGGAAATCTGTTTACACAACTAAGTGCCACTCGATGACACTTGTAACTAATCTTCACTCAGACAACGTAAACAGAACAGAACTTACCACAGAAATTATTCAACGAAACAAAAACACATGAAACAGCACAAATCATAAAACTTCTTTCGCACAAATCAAATATCTACCCCAAGAGTTTTGTCAGCGACAGCAAACCAATTGAAGTCAGAACAATCAAAATCGACTAAAAGCATTGTCTGTTAAACAAAAAATAAGGTGTCAAATTCTACGGCCATAGAAAAAAAAGGCTTTGCGTATACGCAGAAGTCCAGCATGTCACAATAGCAATGACAATGGCAGACATTTTGAACAAAAAACACAAAGAAAAACGATAAAAAACAAAACAACAATGTTGAATACGAAGTAACCATAGAAAAAATATAATCAATTCGCAATCATATCTACACAATAATTAATCAAGAGTATAGCGTCATCTACTTCATAACTCACGAGAAGTGGCAGCTTCTTTGCATTTTAAAACACAAGGAATTTCTAAGGGACTCCACCACACAATCAAAGATAAAACCTTTTGATAACATTTTGATTGTCTGTAACAATATTTCGTCACTTGCTGTAAAAAAAGAATGAAGGAAATAAAGACAAAAATTTTAATTGGAGGTTTGAACGTCATAGAAGTCAGTCATCAGATTATGTAATGAATACAAGGATAAGTCATAACAATGATGATCTGGAAAAAAATAAAGTTAAAGAACAACAATAAATAAATGAGATATATTAATCAAAAGTTGAAAGAAAAGTGTAGGAAAACATGGTTACTGACAAGCCACATTTTTCAACCATCAAAAGCCAATCATTCTTAAATAGGAGGCTGGCATTCTGTGGTTTAAGAAAATAATACGACACTGCCACAATCTAATTATGTTTAATTCAAACTTTCAAGATTCTCTCAAATGAACCTATCTACCCACAGATACATGTTATACAAAGATACAAGATATTAGCCAATCCAAAACTTCCAGAATCGAACTAAATCACAACTAAATCCATCACAAGTTAAACATTGTAGGTGACCAGATAACAACACACTGCTAAATTTGCCAAAATTTTATCCAAAATATTATGATCAAAATCATTTGGTTGAAGTGGATCATAACTTTTTCAAAAGTGTCATTCCAAATTTCATTATTTAAAAAAGGAAAGTAATTTCAGACACTCACTTCCTGTCTAATGTTAAGAAATAACAACATTGTCTGTCAGAATAAATCTCCTTGTTCTTGTAATATTTCTACACTTTCAATTACTTTCACTTTCACACGCTATGCAGAGAAGCATTTTTCACATACCATGCAGATTGTAAAACTGTAAGACTTGCTACCATAATACCTAATAAAAAGGTAGAAAGCATGAATAAAGATCAGGTTTAGACCAGTAACCAATCACTAAGTAAAAAACCTTTTACTTTGTTTACAAGACTGAACGAAATTTCTACATTAAAACATCATACCACCATGTCTTTATGTACATGCACAAACAAACAAGAACAACAAAGTTCAACAACAAAAATGATGGGATTTTACACACCCTAAGCAGACGTTTGACAAACATAAATTCTCAAGATGTAACAACATTATTGTATCCATCAAGAATTGGAAAATATTGTTGAAAGTTGAAATATGTAAAGAATTAATATATAATATTGTGTAACTAATTCATAACTTTTTGATGCAAAGCATATTTAACACATTGCACAAGCAACATAGCAAAAACGTAAACGTTTGGTTAAAATCAATAGAAAATTAATAATGAATAACACATTCAAATGAGGTGCCAAGGTACATTATGTACATGTATATAATATATTTTGCAATAAAAATTACTTGTCAAGAACTATTTTAACAAATAATTACTGACATGCTATAATTACATGTATAAATAGCCTGTGAGCTTTTTCTCAAAGTCAGATTTTCTTGTATACACACACCAAATTTCTTGATCAATACTCTCTTCTACAACACCTTTCCCTCAATAACATTGCACTGTAGAAAAAATATTCGTTGAAATTTGTACTAAGCAGATTCACATGTGTTTTTCCAAGACCCTGATAAATCATTTATCAATACACAAGAAAGAACACGGGATGCAAGTTATACTTATCTCCATTTCTATTTCGATCCCATTTATCTTATCTTCAGTTTTAACAACAAAAAAAAAAAATTATTGGCAAGGAAATGAAAGCAGGTAGGAAAAAAGCAGCAGAAAGTGAAAGTACAAAGTTCTTCCAACTTTAAGGTTCAAACAGCTAAGTTCTAAATCTAATGCAAAAATAACTCTCACCCACAGTATATTCATTCTTTTAATGCCGGAGACCAGAAGCTTTGACAAATTTACAAAAAAGCAGCATCATGCATTTAGCACTTTCAAACAAGTGCATGTCAGCACACTCTCAGAATGTACATTTAGCAAGATTCCTATTTTATACTGCAGGAAGTAAAATTGCATTGTGTATTTTCTTCCTCTCCTTTGCTTACCTGTCTCATCTTGACATCTCAACATCTTTTATTTCAGTCTTTGTGTTTTGTCAATTCATAAGTTAATCAGCTGGTCCAAAGATCTAACATATGAAAGTGCCAAAGTAAACATCTCTAATCCGTAAGAAAATAACCAATCATGGCAAAACCACATTTCATCACCACAAAGCTAAATCTAAGAAGTCTATTTGCATAACATAGATGTAACCTTCGGAAGTGAGTAAAAAAGGTTGAGTAAGACTTATTTAATGTAAAAGAGCCTTTGTGGGCTCTAACTTTTCTTGATATATGTAAGTGAGACAGACTCTATACTTTGATATTTTTGTAAATTTTACAACTTCTGTTTAAGACAATGGAAAGTCGTTGATAAATGATGTCTTATATGGACAATTTAAACTACACTTGTCTAATTTTTGACCAATTAGCAATGACACAAATTGATTATATCCACACCAGGAGACTAAAGTTATTTTAATATAATTGAGATTAGCTAATTAAAACTCATTATATGAAGTAATTAGAGATTTTTCTCACAACAAATAACAATTCATAGCCTCGTGGCCAACAATTAATCAAGAGTAATTTGATGACATTTATTCAATAATGATTTTTTTAGATAAAGTGTATAAATTAAATTAGATCAGAAAATGGGTGATGTTTATCATATACAAAACAAAATAAACAAAGTCGTCAATATTTATTGTTTTTTTTTTCAAGTCATGAATGAGTTTTAACAGGCAATAAGCATTAATCATTCACTGTGTCATGCTTTGTCATCTAGTTACAAGGATAGAGATGTTGCATTGACTTCATTTCTCACTAAAACTCATTATTCCATCTCATGCGATATTACATCAAATTAACGTCAAATTAACATCAAATTAATGTGGATTCATAATTGCTTCTCTTAATTTATCCCACATTAATTCGTTCTAGCATTAAAAAATCTCATGAAACTTTATGGTATGTTAACATTTTTCTTAATAAATATGATAGGCAGTAGCCAAGATGGTTGCAAATAAATTTAGTGTCAGAATTAAAGTGGTACTGGTGCCAAAAAATATGACTTGCCTTTTGCAACCAATGAATTTCACAACTTGATGCATCTACTAAGAGATTTTTATCATAATTATGGTGGCATCAGAATTCAAAAAACTGCTTTTTTGTTATTTAAAAACGAATTTGTTAAAAGTTAAAAAATTATTTTCAGCAAAATTTTTTGTATATCTAGTTACATCATCAAGCTATACTATCTACAGTATAAAAAACTTCTCTTTTGTATAAATACTTTCCCAGTGTAAAATTTGTGAAAATATTGTCACATATGTATAAATGTAATTGTTGCCTTAAGGATGCATTTGTAAATCAAGTACAAACTTTTAATAATAATAAATAATAATAGGAAATATTAGCTAGCTAGCCTAGAAAATCTCAAAGACCTATAGTCAATGGATCGTTTCCACTAGGGGCCACTGCAACAAAAGAATAACAAAAGAAATAATCTTAACCTTAAGCTGGGTCTGTCCAATTACCACAAATATAGCGTAAATAAATTTTTATAAATAGATATAATACAAATAAACAAGTTTTTTACACTTAACGTAAAAGTGATAAAGGAAGCACACCAAAATTTCCTAACCAAGAATGGTTGTTAGCGCTGGCTGAAGAGATGTTGTATGACTCATTACAATGGTAGATGTTGAGAACCTCCAACAAAAACATGGGAAATTTAAGGTTTAAAGAAAAATACACACCATCGGTAATATTTCCCAAACTTCAAATAATTGTTATGTCAAAGTATATATTTTTGAAAAGCTCTTTTTTCCCGCTAAATGATGGTCTAATTTGAAAAATTTGATAATAATTTGATTTTGGAAATTTGAGCTCAACTTAAAAAATACCTAAGTTTGCTTAAAGAGTTCCCCTCACACAAACTGCAAGCCATTCAATGAGAAACTCATTGCATTTTTGAAATAATTTATTTCTTTAGTAGATATATTATGACAATAAGAAAGCTTGATGGCTAATTATTTTTGACTGGAATAATTATTAAAAAGCGCTGACATGGTTTTGTTCTGCAGTGTGTTGTGAACACGTGGATATAATTATTTGGGCAGTTCGATAATTATTCGTGTAAAAGGAACTTATTATTGGTTAGATTTTGACATAAAAATTTTTTCGAGAAAAATGATGCTTAAAAAACTCCCAGCTGGAACTTCAGCACGCTAAAATAACATGTAGTATGGTGCTCTATTGTTTCTTTTCTTTGAATTTAAATGATCAACATTGAAGGTATGAAGTTTTTTTAAGTGCTCTTGCAAAACTGCAACCAAAAAATCTTTTCACCAACTTTTTGGGAAAAAAATAGAAGTTTTGTATATTACAAATATTGCATATGAAAGTTGAAGACCTCCTTTTATACCATAATATCAAAATATCAGCAAAGTAACTTTTTTCGCAATTTTTTCCCTTTTCTTTTAAGGACTCAGGATACCCTTTGACAGTAAATTTTTTTTTTCATTGTTTTTTTTAGTTGAAACTATGAAGTATGATAGAAACCAACATAAGATAAGTATTTCTAGAGAAAACGTGCGCTGTTTATCACATTTACTATTTTGCAAAAAGAATTCGGCACAACTTTCATTCATTTTAATTTTTTTTCTC
>JAYJMG010117228.1:0-15231 GCA_036873935.1 Stomotoca atra
ACAAGGAAGGGTGCATTGGTCCTGTCAAGTTGTTGCTAAGGGCGTTGCTAAGGAGATAATTCCGTTACAAAGGTCGCTGTTTACCCTAATTACAGCTTTTGTAAGCAAAATAGGAAAAATTGCTTTTGTTCACGTAAAGAGCATTAAATTTCCTATTCAGAAACCCCAAAAACTCGACTTTCCATTTTCCGCGAAAAATTCTATTTTTAATACTACAGGACCACCTTAATCATGAATTGAATTTTCGTTTAAATTGCTTATCTTATCTTAATTCAATATACAAGTACATTTGCAAATGAAGAGAAATGATCACTTTAAGAAGGTAACCCCCCGAAAAATGATGAAAATAAATGAAATTTTCCAAAATTATATTTTTTGACTAATTTCAACATCGAGAATTCATATTCTGAATTGGTTTTACCCAAAAAACCAGTGAAAATGTCATTATTTGACTATTTTAGAAACCTCCTTAATCAGTACTTGTGAATCTGGAAATAGAATCTGTATCTGAGAGAAAAGTTCAAGCAATTGAATCCTTGACTCCTAGTTCAAGCTCAAACATTACTGGAAATAGAATTATTGATATGGAAATTCTTTCCTCTGTTGTTAGTTTGTTGCTATGTCCATCCTGCAAGCTTGGTAATATGAAGTTAACCGAAGTGTACGCGAAAAAAAGGGACAAACTTCTTGTAGTCTCACTGCATCTATTTTTGAAAGTATTCATCCAGGTCCAACAATCAGTCCCATGATGTAAACGCTAGAGTTGTATATAGTACGAGAGCGTGTGGACAAGGTTATTTCGGACTCGAAAATTTTTTGTCTTTGATAAATTTACCAAGACCGATGGCAGCTAACAACTTTGACAAAATTATCGATCGGTTAATTATTGTAAGAAGATGTGACTGAAATGACTATGCAGGATGCATGTGATGAAGTGAGAGGAGACTCTTATCTTACAAATACTACTGTTTCGTGTGATGGTTCGTGGCAGTGACGTGGATTCTCGTTCCTAAATGGTGTAGTTACGGCTATTTCGATGGATACAGGGAAAATTTTAGACATTGAAATCATGAGCAGAGCTTGTAAAGCCTGTGGGTTGAAAGAAACTCTGAGAGTAAATGATCCAGTTGCTTATGATGAATGGAAAGTAACCCAAAAATGTTAATTTAATTATCGTGGAACTGCTGGAAATATGGAACCAGTTGGAACAAAGCGAATTTGGGACCGTTCCTTTGAAAAAAACAATTACGCTATACTGAATTTTACGGTAATGGGGACAGTAAGTTTTGCTTCAGTCCGTAACACTTATCCGGGTGTCGATGTTATAAAACTAAAATGTGTTGGCCATGTTCAGAGGAGAGTTGGATGTCGGCTGAGAAATTTGAAAAAAAGGAAAAAGGACTGACGAACAACATTATTGACAAACTACAATACTATTATGGTATAGCTATTCGAAGCAACAGAAATAATTTGGAAGTCATGCAAGCTGCAACAAGAGCCACATTGTTCCATGTTGGTTCAAGTAAACAACACAATTACCACTTCCCGAATTGTCCGACTGGTCCTAATAGCTGATGTAGATATAACCGAGACAAAGCTAATGGAACGTCGACGTATAAACCAGATCCAGGATTGCCTTTGCCTGTTATTTTGAAATTGAAACCAGTTTTTGATGAGTTAAGTCATGATGATTTGCTGAAGAAAGTGCTTACATGGGCTTACACAAAATCAAAATAAGAGTTTCAATGCTATGATTTGGGAGCGCATTCCAAAATCTCGTTTTGGGTGTTTATGATGCAGTTTCAACCTTAAAAATGGGAAGAAAAGCAAGCATTTTGGTTTTTGAAAGTGATTTCACGGGTGTATACTTTAAAAGGATGCCAAACCATTAACAAGAAGCGTTTATTCTTGCCAAAGTATGCAAACCTGGAAACTACCAAAAATCGTCAGAAGTTGAGACGGGGTAAAACTAAGTCAAAAGATGACGAAGACGAGCAAAAAGATGGTAATAGTTATGAAGCAGAAGCATTTTGACACCCTGAAACTTCTTTCATATGAATTTAGCATTTTTGTTAACTTTTTGAGGTATTTTAATCAAATTGAGCTTATTTCATCTTTAATCTCAATTTCCTCAAAACACGTTTTTCTCAGACGCTGGCTAAAATATCTCAGGAACCACTCCACTAAAAGTGTTGACACTTTCAGGAGTTATTGCCATTCATATAAGCTGTGTTTTTTAGAGTTGCACCAATTCAATTATTAAGGAGCGAGAGTCCAAAAAGTTTGCTTTTCGAAATCAACAATTAGATTTAGAATTTAGAAGACGCACTCGCATTGCAGTCAGACATTTGCTTGAAGACTGGTCCAAAACCTGGCTTTTAAATTTCAACCCTGATAAATGCCATGTGCTAACGCTGGGAAAATTCGAAAGCATCAATCATGCACATCCTTATACTATTTATGGACAGGAAATGAAACACGTCTTCGATGAAAAAGATCTTGGTGTCATAATTGATGGCGAGCTTAAATTTGGAGAGCATATCTCACAGAAAGTAAAGAAAGCAAATGCAATGGTCCGCTTAATCAGAAGAAGTTTTTCATTCTCGAGCTGTCAACTATTTAAAGTACTCTACATTCATTCGTCCTCAACTAGAATATGCACAAGCGATAACGTCTGAACTACTTCTAGCTAAGAGTTGGAATTTGGCATGGTGGTAGCGTCGCATATAATAAAAAAAATGGCATATAATATTTTTGATGGTGTCAGCATTTTTCACGTGACGTCATCATATGTGACACTTTATCACCATTTCAAGGCAAATTTACGAGGACAGCAATGCAGCGAATGATTGCTAAATCAAGTCATTTTTCACAAATTTAGCATACATAGTTATCATATTTGTTATCTCTGATAAATTTCCAGTTCAATGATATATAACAAACGCTTTTCAAAAAAAATGAAAAAATTGACTTATACCACCTGTCACGGATTGAATCCTACCGGAAGTTCCTCCTGTCCAAAAATATTGAAAATTTAGTGGCATACCAATTAATAAATCTTAGGAAAAGTCACAAAATCTGGGGACAAATTATCTATTTTTGCAAAAGTTACAGCCAAAAAACCAGAAAGGGGGGCGGATTCCGCCCCCCCCCGCCTAATAGGGTTAAAGATAAAGTCATTCTTTTTGGAAGTCTTACAGCTGATGTGAATGTTGCTCGACTTGTCAGCACGCAATGTTTAATGAGTCAGAAAATCTTATCACGGAAGTGTTCAATGGTTAGGCAAAGAAGCAAGCTGACCCTCGCAGGTCGATGCTTTAAATAACGGTATCAAACAGCTCACCTTCGTGCGAAAATTAAGGGAAGCTGAATGATAAAATAAGGATCGAAACCAACAGCGTTTACAGCTCCTTTTTAAACGCACATTTTTTTTTCATTTAGTCTTTTAACTTCGTACATTAAAAAAACGTGTACTGACCTTGGATAATAAAGAATACTGTCCACGTCGTATGGTGAGCCGAGGCTGTTCACGTATCGCAAAGATCTTATATCGAAGTTTCTCAGTTGCCCTTAAAGAAAAACCAGGTAAACTTATACTGGGGAATATCAAAGTTTCAGTCTACCAATAGGGAATACATTCACTATGGTAACCATCGGATGTCCGTCTTAACCCTATTCGGCCTGGGGAGGATATTTTTATCACCCCCTGTACATTTCTCCTGTTAGGACCAAGGCAGTGGAAAATGTTTTGCCAAAAAGATCTGCTTACTTTCGGCATTGGACAATTTATTGACACGGTCTGCCTACCAAAAAAAGACCAAATGCTGATTTTTTCTGTAATAAGACATGTTATACATCATTTCCACCTAAAATTTTGAGCAGAATTCAAAAATGACAATTACAATTTTCCTAATGCCGAATATGAGAATAATTTGAGAGCACAATGTGATTGTGTCGTATTACAGATTTTTAAAATTATGCTGACGTCAGCAAAAAAAAATGTCAGCAAATTTTTGACCCAGCCAAAATGTTGTTTGCATGATGGCCTCTGTGCATATGAATTTTCATGGCAATTGAGCTAGTAGTTTAGAAGATACATAGGGGGGATAAAAATCCCCCCCAGGCCTGAAGAGCCCTAAAAAGCCCAGGCTGAACAGGGTTAAAAGATTTACTTACAAAATGGGTTCCCATTAAAATTATTTATTTTTTCATCTACAATGAATTCGACGAGAAATATCCGTTAATACCACTTGGACATTTTACTGAATATCCAGCATACCCACGAGCGAGTGACTTAGGATTTCTAACCAACGACATATAACATAAAATATGAGCCAACAACGAAACCCTAAGACAAACGGCAGCGTTGAATCGTAGTTCTCTTAATCCACAGTTGTTTAATCCTGATTCATGTTTGGATGGTTATCAGCATTGCAGATAAAATGAAGGGTTTTTCACTTTATAGAAAAACTTGATTAAACCTTTACACAATAAAATTGACAAATTGTTGCAAGAAATTTGATTGACGCAGCTCTTTTTATCTTTTTTTATGTTTCATAAGGAGCCATTGGAATTGTATTAAGCCTGGCACTTTCATATGTTTAAAATGATTTTGTGCTCATATTTGACATCAAAAAAAAGAAAGAAAAAAGGAAATATGCTTTTCATTCGTTTACATATTTTATTTAGGTCGTTTAAGAGTAAAAATAAAAAATACATTCAGGAAATACTTACCATATTGGTGCTTCATGACATAAATGTTTCAGTCATGAAGTATCTATGCACAAACTGAGTCTTGCATCCATGTGTGTAAAAACACTAATGCGAATTCTGCTGTTGTAAAGCGACTCTCCCTATTCTCTCTCTTCCTTTCTCATTGAATAATTAAACTCCAATGAAAGTCCCTCTCTGCTTTAATAAATTGGGTTTTTCAAAAAAGGACGTACTACATGCTATCATGAATGATAATGATTTTATTAAATGGAGTTTCCAAATCCAGAAGGTAAGACAACCATAACAACCAACTAATCTGAACAATCGAGTTTAATGTAATTATTTTTTAACCATCGTCTTTATTGAATTGGCTGTGCCAGTACCTTCATCTCTGCGCTAGTTAGGCCATTCGAAAAGCAGAAAAAGGCGCTTGTATCAACCCTGCTTGAGAAGGACTTGCTGTTGTGATGCATAAATCAAAAAAAAGTTATTTGACGACTGTTACTTGATTTGCTTAAACATTGCAAAATGATTAGTTTGAACGAATTTGGAGGAAGTAATTTTTTCTCCAGAACACGTTAACTTTAGTTTTATTTAATAATCTTTTTTCTTTTTTCTTTTTTCTTTCTCTTCCTTTCTTCCAAAAACTGATCTCAAACTTCAGGATTCTGATGACCAATAAGATACTACGAAGGGAAAAAAGCACAATTCTTTGTTTATGCCTTTTGTATTTATAAATCCGTATATTAACTACTCATATGAAAAAAAATCGAATTCAAGATGTGGTCTTCGAATTGCGCTCATGATCTAAACGTTCCCATAAAACTGATTTCGATTGCAGCACGTTTTGGGACAGTTGGCAATAATACGATGCTTTGCCAAAGGATCACTTTCTAAGCAATTGCTAATTGCACATGGAAATCCGGGTGTGTCAACTAAATTTGAACATATTTCTGAAGTAGGCCCGGAACACACCGAGCATGTTCGTGGGCAGTCTCTTTGATAAGCTGTGTTGAAATCGTCAAAACAATAATTCTGAATTGTTGCCGCATCGACTGCAATAAGCCTACACCAAGGTTTTATATCACCGCAATCTATGAAAATTGATATCTTAGCTACAACACAAAGCGACATTCAAGAAAAAAAAAATAGTCGTGTATGTTTACATAATCAAACATGTAGAAGCTATTACGGAGCTTATGATGAATGATGAAAAGATTATAGAACTGAATTGTTTAAATAATTCGATTGTGCTTCAGAACACAAATGTTGTTCACACTGGTTTTGTTGTAGTCGGCATACGTGGTGTGGTTGTTACCTTCGTTTCACAAAGATCACAAGTGGCTGGGCAATAGATTTTCCAAAAATCTACCTCGCAAAAACTTGGCTTAAGACTTGGAAAGGGAGCCAAATTGCTACACTCTTGTCTTAGATCGATACAGCCTAAAAATATAAGGATAGAATTATTTAACTGACAAAATAATCTAATTGTAAAAAATGAAAAATTTAACTGAAAATTGCTACACGGTGTGTCATGCTAGTGCAATTTTTCAAGTAATTTTGTGATGTATTGGTGTTTTAATACATGATTTTTGTTGTTGTAGATGTTGTATATATACCAAAAATGTTAATTGAAAACATTAAATTTGTAGGTTTCTTTGAAGGTGTGGATGTAAGAGAAAAGGTGGTAAACGTGTTAAATTAGTTAATTAGCTAATTAGTGTGTTTGTTTGCATCATTGTAAGCTGCATTTCGTTGTATAATCATAGGTTTATCAAGTCCCACGTAAACACACCTTTAACTTATGATAAAATAAAAGAACACTTTTTTATGTTTATTCCAACTATAATTATTTTATAAATTATGAGCAGATCAATATGAAATTGAAGAAGCTTTTATATTAGACTATTTAAATACAATTTGCGGTTTACTCCTTTAAAAGTCGAAAAAATTTATTTGGATTTGACGTTACTTTGAAATCATTGGTGACAGTCGCTTTAGGGAACACGAGATTACATAGCCAGTCAACGATTTGTCAAACACAAAAGTCTCATTCCGAAATGAAGATGAATGAGACAAGTGAGATAACGTCTTCACAAGCTATCCTATCACCAGTTGATGTATTTCACATTATAATTCTTGCCATCTTGTTATTAGTAACACCAGTAACCAATGTGCTATTCGTTCATGGAATGTGGATGACAAGGATATAGAAAGTCTTTTGCCTGCCCGGGCAGTTTTTTTTTACGAACAATTGACCTAACAATGGATAATTATGTCATTCTGTTACGCTTGACCACTTCAAAAGATTTTTAAACAAATGTTGAATAACAACTTTTTTCGAAGCAAATTGGGGGTATGTTACGGGTGTATCAGGAAGAGATGACTGTGAAAGAAATATTTAAGGGATTATAAATGGTAAAATACATTAAAAACACAGAAAAAGCAAGTTTGTATCACATTTACTTAAATTTGTTTGTAAACTAAACAAATTGTACCTTTATTAGCAGGTGTTGAACTTGTCTTTGGTGTTGTTGTTGTGGAAGCAGAAGGACATCCATATAATTTATTGATTTGTACAATGTCATGATAACTTAGTACGTCACCGCTTAACTTTCGATCAGGATTGTCATTCCAGGTGATGGTGGGCTTCCCATTAATAGAAAGCGCGTTTCTAAAACAGAGGATTAAACGAGGGTAAAAATTGCACAGGTTCAAAAGGAAGCTTCAAAAAGCATCAATCCTCTCTGCTCTTTTAACATAGAACCAGATACTTTTTGCTGTTTCCGTTTTAATTAAAAACTGTTTGCACCATTTACATTTGACTATAAATGTATCAAATTTCGAAGATATGTGCATTTTATACTGTATACATAGAAATGTTAATGTAGTAGTTAAAGGGGAACACAATTTCGGATAAAAAAATGGAAACTCATTCACCAGAATTATCATTAGTTGCTGCTCACGAATGCTTTGAACGAACGCATGTTTTGTTAGTCTTTGTTTAAGACTCAACCCGCTTGCGCTCAGTAGGGTCTTTGCACTTTCGTCCAAAACTGTGTTCCTGAGAATTTCACGATTTTCGAAACATGGTGCATGCGTAGTAAAAATAAACAGTGCGTATGTAAACAATAAATATGGCGGATGTGTTCCGAAGAGACCACATGGCAAAAAACAATCGAAAAATGTTTATCATTGTTGAAGTCATTGCATCGCACGGTTTTTATTCGAAATCAACAAGCAATATAGGAAGGACGATTTATTGAAAAAAATATTTCAATTTCATGTTTTGAACTTTAGTAAACAAGGTAAGTCTTGGAAGATTTCCTGTGTGTTCTTTTATTGCCTGAATTTCTTAAGAACATTGTACAATTTCGCTGCAGCAGTGTCCAGACGATATGACAATGATTGTATTTTTAAATGAAAGTGCATTTATGCATTTTTTGTCGCCTCAAAATGTTATTTGTTTGACATTTTCGTGCTGAATAAGCCACACATGCTTTCCTCCACCTTAAACGGCCATTTTGGAAAAAATATTTATCAGCCCCAGACTGTTTTTTACAACGCGGTCAAGCACAGGTTTGGACGAAAGTGCAAAGACCCTACTGGAGCGCGAGCGGGTTGGGTTTTGAGCAAAGGCTAATGTTTGTATTCTCACCACCGCTTCAAGTGTTTTGATTTGATTGTTATGACGTTACCTGATTCATTAGTTCCTGTTCCTTGCAATTTACTCCTCCACGCAATATTTGAGGGAAATATAGCAACTAGCAATGGCGAAATAAGCATTTTATACAGACTTTAAGCCAGAAAAAGTGATAATTCACCTATGTTTTTGTATATAGAATGAAATGCTAAGATATTTGTGTTTATGGACTTGTGTTCCACTTTAAATTACGTTGCATCATGGCAATCAATAAATAAAAGCAGTTAAGAACTTCAAAGCATTTATCAACTTTGTAAAAAACAAATGTAAGGGCCTGGTTGTCACGTGATTGAAGACGTCATGAAATTACAATCAACGAAAATTTAAACTCGTCAAATTGTAAACCAATGATATCACAAAGAGTATCAAAAGTTGTAAAAAGTTGTAAGAAAATCGATACCTAAAAATCAAATGCTCGAATGTTATGACTCTTCAAAGATGTCGATGGCGTCACATATTTGTTTTTTAGTCAAGTTTGACGACCTATACCTTAATCTAACTCCAAATTTCATTCTTATTCCAATGATCAAGTTTCGAAGGCATTTTACAAAAAAATACAGACTCCGCAGTCATCAATTGAATTTTCGTTTAAATGGCTTATTTTAATTCTTGATATGCAAGTACATTTGTAAATGAAGGGAAATGACCAAGTTAAGGTTGAAGTCATTCTGTTTGGAAGTCTTACAGCTGATGTGAATGTTATTCGACTTGTCAGCACGCAATGTTAAATAAGTCAGAAAATGCTTTTTTGCCCGCGGATTGGAAAACCCTAAATAGCTTAAAACCGACAACGTCTACAGGCTTGAAACTTTGTGACTTTAATGTATCTTATTTTACACAATTTTTCAAAGTCTCTTACCATGAACGTATTTTCAGATCGAGAATATCCATTTTTCTTGATTTAGGGTAGTCAAATTTCTAGTAGTTTGGTAGAAATCACTGTAAATTCCCGACGTTAATAACTTTTGATAGATCAATGATATTGACTTTCGCCAAGTACTAACTACCATTGAGTTAGTCTGCTGATGTCATCAATTTTGCAAAATGACGTCATAAAACTGAATAGAGCGCCAAATTGTCAAAAAAATATTTATTGACATTTTGGCGCCCTATGGCACCTTAAGATCACATTTTCACGAAAAACTAATGCAACATTTATAAAAGCCCTTTCCCTGTTCTTTCAGAATCTAAAAACAGAATTAATAAAACATTTTTCCTTCAAAAGTGATTGCTCTTCAAAGATAAGCATCTAAAATTTAAATTTTTGCATAAAATTACCGAAGTCAGCAATATGATTGAAACCAACATCGTTTACAGCTCCTTTTTATTTAATTTTTTCTGTCTTTCAAATTCGTCCTTTAAAAAAACAAAAAAAACAAACAAAAAACGTGTACTGACCTTGGATAATGAAGAATACTGTCCGGGTCGTATGGTGAGCCGAGGCTGTTCACGTGTCGCCAAGATTTCATATCGAAGTTTCTCAGTTGCCCTTAAAGTAAAACCAGTTAAACTTATACTGGGGAATATTAAAGTTTTAAAAGTATCGAAATTAAATTGACCACGCAAAATAGCTGAGAAAAACCCATTGTAGCTAAATTCAAGTCAAAAGTTGACGTTTGATCCCATCCAATGCCCCAATCAAAAGATGCAAACGACCCCTTGTGAAGCCATCCTGAAATTCGATAGAGGAAATTCGATAAAACAAACATACCGCTTTTGGCTGTTTAAAGAACGATAATATTGCAGTTTTAATGAATAGCGCATGCGCCCGTGTTTAGGATAAACACGGATACATTAGATTTCATATGTACTCATAAGTTTATTCTGTCTTGAACCCAAGTAATTTAACGTTTGGCGACGTTTTGAGAAAATTCAAGCCAATCCCGTTTGACTTAAATTTACCTCTTCAATCCGACGATTTAACTATACAAAGTAACAACTAAAACGCCACATTGCCTGATGATGAGAGAAGTATGAATATGAGTGCAACTGAACTGACAAATTGAAATATCTTCAGATTTCATACGGTCGCAAAAGTGAATGTTAAGTGTATGTTACGTTTAATTGCGAAAAATACTCAAAGTAGTTCTTACCGTTATCTACGTTGTGTTCGTGTACGGTGACGTAAGTGTCTCTGTCTGGTCTTTGATGCTCATGATAGAAACCCAAAATATGAAGAAGTTCGTGAGTGATAACACTTACAAATATACACCTGCCGGACTCAAGCTTTAAGGTTTGAGCAACCTTATGACTCCTCCGTCCAACTCGGTCAGAATAGCAACTATAACACAAAAAACACAGGAAATAGGGTGTAAAACAGTAGAACTATCAAGGGTTGTGGAATTCAAGGCATCACCATTCAGAAGCCAATTTTGATGGTAAATTGAACCCCAGACAAATTAAAAAATGGAGAAATTACTAGAAGGGTTAAATCAAAACAATTTGATTACATGCCAACACCGACAGCTTTCTTCGAAATGCAATATGAAACATCGTGCACAGTTAAATAAATTGGCGAAGTTTTCTACGCTTCGAACGTTTCTTCTAGCGTGGAGTTAATACCTCCACCCAAATTTCATTGGTTTAAAAGTACCATGTCGCTGGATAAAAATGATTCCACCATCCTATGACATTTTCTAGAATAACTTTTTTTTACAATAAGTTGGGTTATATAACTTTCTGAATTTTACTATTATTCTATTTTACACATTTCTTTAGATTTTCGTAGCCAATGCACTAGTTCATGAAATATGGGTAATTACTCAAAACCACCTAGCGATTTTCCTATAATTTGGTGGTGGTTGGAGGGGTGGAGGGATATTTTTTATCCTCTCTATGTATCTCTGTATCTCTGTATCTCTTGAAACTACTTCTTCAACTGTTTTGAAAATTCATATGCATTAAACTTATCATGGATGCAACATTTTGTTTGGGTTAAAAATTTGATGACGGCAGCAAATTTTGGAAAATAGGATCTTGCTGATGACGTCATGACAAAACTGGTGATGTCAGCAAAAATATTTTGTACCAAAATGTTCATTGCATGATGTAATATTAATTTACCGATTACCCAATTTACTTAAACATTTTCCTATCAAAAGTTCTGGAAATAACTTTGACCAAAAAGCCCGGTTGAAATAGGGTTAAATGTGCGTACGGAGTTTTATCTAGCGACTAAAGTAAACGTGGAATCACAGAAATTAAGGATACTGTTAAATCAGAGGTTTTTATTTATTGAAAACGATCCTAACTAACTCACAAGAAACAAAGAAACAAATGTATATATAGCATTAAACTGTGTTCTTACCCGCTGGCGTTGACAATATGCACATAATTCATTGATGGATTTGCAAAGTATTCTTTGAATGTAATACATGTCTTTTCTTCAATATTTCGCATGGCCTGTCTGATGATGGTCCTGTCATATTCGGCTGAAACAATAATGTTCCATTTAAATTGCAGGCGACTATATTAGTGACCGCATTTAGTTAGTGTTGCATGAAAAAGAAGTATATAATATAATCGTGACCGATGAAAATGGTTCGAGTTAACGAATGTTCGAGTTATCCGAAGTTTTTAAAAAGAGACATTAAGCCAAGGGAACGATGAAAATGGTTCGAGTTATCAGAGTTCGAGTTGCTGGGATTATACTGTTAACGGGATACTGACTGTTTGTGTACCTGTACGGAGAAATACAAAGCCCGAGGTCTCGTACTGCAGGTCGAGCGTGCGGGACCTGTACCTGAGACCATTCGTTTGGTGCAATATTAAAATGCAACTGTTACCTGTTTTGCCGCGGTTGCCTCCAGTCCCAAAGAAATGGAAATTTTGCCGCTGTTGCCTCTGTTTAAGCGGCAGCCCTTTTGGATTTGGATTTTGCTGTTCTCAGCAATAACCAGCATTAGATACTGTAGTCTGAGTACTGAACTTTCTTTTTGAAGTTTGTACATACTAGCTAATCTGTAACCAGGAACACAGGCTGCAGTTTTTTGCAAACAAACGAAATGGCCAACGTCCGCATAAACTAGCGGCAACAGCGGCAAATGTTGGTGCCAAAAAAATGGAACATCAATGCTAAGAGAGGTTTGACTAGAAAAAGTTAAGTTTCTAAGCATTTATTTGCCCCTTTTGCCGCAGTCACCTTGCTCTTGGAGCAAAGCAACAGTGGCAAACATTTTTTGCCACCATTTTACCAAAGAAATGGAAATTTGTAGGCAACGAATACAAAGTTGGCAAAAAGATCTACCAAACAAATAGACCCAAACAGTCAGTATTCCTTTTATTACCTGGTAAAACAAAAAGTTTTTTCATTTATCCTTCTTTTGGCTGCTCAAAGCGAAAAGAAAATCGCTCTGTTGACAAAAAAGAAGACATTGCAGTGCTTTATTTTGAAAATGCCTATTTTCTTTTCTCAAAAGAAGCAGATTATTGCATTGCACATTATTGCTTTTTCTCACATAGTAAGCTGCAATTTTCATGAAAAAGGTACCTTTGCAACTTAAAACTCACAACAAAGGGCAGTAAATACAGGAAATGGTTTTTCAATCAGTATTTGTTTACCAATACATTACTTGTGACGCAAGCCAGTCAGTATGGCTCTGTACCAAGGCCGCGGGGGATCCCGCGGGTAACCCACCTAAACCAATCAGAAGCTCTTATTTGCTCACACTGTCCCAATTAATAATGGCCTCCAGATAATAAATGACGATACTGTACTTGGTCAAAGCACAAGTACACAGCTCACATTATATAGGAAATAACTTTGTTACAAAAGCCTGAGAAAGGTATGTTGCCTTGTGAGAAAGTAGTTTAATGTGGAGTACGAAAATAAATAAAGTATACGCCACTTTTTAAAGTTACTAGAAAATATTTACATTCCCACCTGAAAAGCCTATTTGTAAAATCAATATAAATTAAAAATAGTTATATCACACTAGCTATGGGTTAAACAAAAGTCTTTTGAATCTGATGTCTCTAGTAACAACATGAAGCGACAACAATAAGTACAGTATACTCGCGTTAAGTGGGACTCTCAAGGGACCAAAAAAATCGGTCCCGCTTAGTGAATGTCCCAATTAACCGAATCTCCTTGTAAGTGGGACTTTGACAAAAGAGGTGAAAATTTCCCATTTATCGAGAGGTTTTAAAAAATTTATCTTCTTTAAGTATTTTATACTTTTCAGTTATTGATTTTGAAGTCAATTTTCGTTTATGGCCTACTTGCGACATCCTGCCAACGTCCTGCGATCAATCCACAAACACAGTAAAAAGGCTCTAATGTGTTCGAAAATGTGTTTGTATTGTTTTTCAATGCAATGTCTTCGCATTCAAACTTTTTTGTCTCCTATCTCGGAAGTAATTGCATTGAAAGTCCCACTTAAGCGAAGTTTTTGGTTTATGGGGATAAAAAACGTCGTCCCACTAAGCGAACGTCCCACTTATCCGGGGTCCCAATTAAGCGAAGTTTTTCTGGTTAAATTTAGTAAGGAAGTTCAAGGGACCGGGAAAATCGGTCCCAGTTAGCAAAAGTCCCACTTATCCAGGGTCCCACTTAACGCGAGTATACTGTACCACAAAATTAAAACAAGGGAAACATAAAAATCAATGAATAAATGTCTGCAGAAACCAACGAATAAATGTCTACTTACGAAAGGTTCCTTGAATAATGAAAGGCACTACGCCATTCACCCATTTGTCATCTCCACTTGAAGCCGCTCTTCTTTTTCTTTTCGATTCTATTAGTTGCTCGAGTGTAAGATCACCTTCAATTAAGCCAGGAATACCTAGGTAAATAGTGTGAAAAAATATTTCTAACACTGTTCCTTTTCTTTCTGAGGTAAAAACCAAGACTGTATCGATTGACCACAAGGTTCACCTACAAAGACTTTTGCATTTTGCTGAATCCACCGGCACACGCGAACATTAAAGAACTTCCCAACAATGTCGCCTTATGCCACACATTCTTTTTACAATTCTCAGAACATTGCCCCTTCTAGTTTCCAAGTTCACAGCATTCGGCACAAGCTGGTAACACTAATCACGATACTAACATGACACTATTTTGGGAATCTGCATGCAAAAATATTGCCATCTATACAAAAGTCTAACCCAACCCCCAAAAAATAATAAAAAAATTGTGCGAGCTTCTTTTGTAAATGTGATAAAATCTGTGAGTTTGTTGGTACATGTTGTATTATCCGTAAGACAAGGAAACTCCATAGATTTGGGCGCACTTTGTTGATAAGATGAAACCGATTTGTTTTGCGCTATAAAGTCGCTAAAAATAACTCACCTTGATTGACTGCTATGATTTTATTGAATGAATCTGGACTGACTGGATTGCATGCCACAACTAGACAAAAAATATGAAGTCAATGACTAACAAAATAAAAATACTTGACAACCTAGAATATGCAAAACGAAAGTGCACGATGAATGTCTAAAGTTTAATTTCTGTGTGAAAAAATTTAAGTTAATTTTTAAGAAAGGGTTTACAAATTTTGGACAAAATATGGTTTCAAATCTTTCTGTTTTTGGTAAAGTTTGTAAAATGACCCACGGATTAGAAATCAGTACCCCGATTTGTGCTAGGTGCAAATTGTCATGAAAAACGGAGCATTTTCAGATTTAAGATCCAATTTGGGCCTATTAATTACACGTTTTTTTTTATAAGAAGCCAAACAAAGGCTCTAGAACTAACGTTCTTAACTTTTCAAACATTGTAGTACTAAAAGTTTTTTAAAGGTTTCTTTATTCCCAACAAAATATTTCTCATTATATTATTGCATTATACATTTCATAAATAGTTCCTTCCA